>CAUYUJ010015999.1:161872-206872 GCA_963575745.1 Prorocentrum cordatum | reverse complement strand
AAACGTGGCGTGGATTTCGTCACTGACTGGCCCAGGTACTACGAGACGATACAATAGCCAGCCGGTCTGCGGTTAATCTGGCGCTTCTGCATATAGAAGGGGCGCGGGCTTGCGAGCAAAAGAAGAACGAGCGCAATGCGGTGGTGCCGCGAGCAAGGATGAGGAGGATTCTCGCTCTCCCCCTTTTCTCACCCCCCCCTCCTCCTCTTCCTCCGTCAATCCCCCCCTCCACCTCCGCCTCCTCCTCCTTCACCTCCAACGCACCTCCTCCGCATCCCCTTCCTCCTCCCCCACGTCTTCCTCATCCTCCCTTCTTCTTTTTCCTCTTCCCCCCCCCTCCTCCGCCTCCTCCTCCTTTTCCTCTTCCTCTTCCCCCTCCTCTTCCTTCCTCCTCCCCCTGTTCCTCCCCCCCTCGTCCTCCTCCTGGTCCCCCTCTTCTCCTTCCCCTCCTTTCCCCCCTCCTCTTCTTCCTCCTCCTCCTCCTGTTCCTCCTCTTCCTCCTCTGGTCTTCCTCCTCTTCTCCTCCTCATCCTCCTCCTCGTCCGCCCCCCCCCCCCCCCCCCTCCTCGCCCCCCCCCCCCCCCCCCCTTTACCTGGAGTCGGGCCCCTGGCGAGTCAGCGCGCTCGGGGTCGACTCTGCGCGGACGTCTTGAGCGAGAGCCCTGTTCGGCGCGCCCCGGAAATGGCCCCCAGGGGGGCGGCGGGGCCAGACCGCCTCGCGCGCCTGGGGGGGGCGACTTTGCGAGGGCGTCTCGAGCGAGCGCCCTGCTGGGACACGCCAAGCGCGCCCCAGAGCGCGGCGGGGCCTGCTTTCCTCGCGCTCCGGGGGCGAGGATGACGCGCGTTCCGCAGCAACTCCCTCAAGCCATTTGATGTTCGACGGCTCAAAGTGCTTCGACGCGGCACGTACTCCAGCGTGCTGGTTGAAGTTAGCATTCAATATCTGGCTGTGCCCACGCATTATACGACTCGACGCGCATCATGCCGCCCACTGCTTGTTCGCCCGGCCTGGACCCCCATGACGCGCGCGCTGACGTAGCAGCGAAGGCCAACGCTGCGGGCGCCTTCGACGCATTCATTCCAAGGGCCCCCACGCTCGGTGTTCAGAGCTATATGAAACACCAGTGACGAGGCGCCGAGCCTGGTGGTGAAGTACGTCAAATCCCGAGTAGACGTCCCAGAAGTGGACGCGGCCGCGCCTGCGGTCGAATCGGCGTTCGATCCGATCGGCGGGGCTACGTGCTGGACTACGAGGGCTGGATGATGAAGACGCCCGACGAGTGATCAAGGGTCCTCGTCTCCGAGCCGCCCGTCACCCCGTGCATGGATGAGGTTTTAAAGGCGGACGCTGGCGCCTGCCACCTCTTCATCTCAGACTTGGGAAAGGCCGGCATGATGGGGTTCACTTGCCGCCCGAAGGACCTGGCGACGCCCTTATTCTGTGCAGCAGAGAAGAGCGGTGCCCAGAGACTCGTCTGGGACGCGAGGGCGCCGAACATGCGGTCCCGCGCGCCACCGCCCCTGGCGATGGGGACGTCTGCCGCCCACAGACGTATCCAACCACCTGGTGATCGGGATGGCGCGGGAGCTTACGCGACGAAGATCCATTGCGCCCAGGCCGATGCCAGGAACTATTTTCACGCTCGGTCCCCCCGCGGAGATCGGCCCGTGCTTCTCGCTGCCGCCCGTCTCTCAGGCCGCGCTGTCGCAATGGGGGGGTGGAGGCTGTGGAAACTCCTGACGGCCCCTCGGGGGGCCGGGGCCGGCCGCCCCCCCGCGTCGCCCCCGTGGGCTGGTTCTGGGCCTTCTAGTTGGCAGCGTGCCAACGCGCGCATCTGCTGCTTGGCTTCCGGGCTCGGGGCTTCCGGGGCTCTAGCCGATCGCGGCCCCGCCCCGACGCTGGGCGGTGGCGAGCCCTGTCTCCTCTCCTATTGCGATAACATCAACGTCCTCGGCACCGACCCCGACCGGCGCACGCAGCAGCTGAATGCCATCTGCGCCGAGTGGAAGCGGCGCGGCGCCCTGATCCATGAGGCGGTGGGCGCGACGGGCACCTTCACCAGCCTTGGCCGCTTCGTTGGCGGTGCTGGTGGTTTGGTCTGCTCTCGCCCAGAGCGCGCAGAGCGCCCGCGCCAGGCCGCGCCGTGGCTAGAGCAGCGCCCGAGAGTTACTGGGAGGGAGGTGAGGCGATTCATTGTGCAGCTGATCGATCATATCATGTTGAGGAGGGAGTTGCTTTGTATTCTCAGAAGTTCGTACGATCTTGCAAGAGGCTGCCACCGCAGGCGAATTCGCCTCTGGCCCTCAGCTGCGCGCGAAGTCGCGCATTGCCGTCGCCTTCTTCCATTGATGGTCGTTGACCTCAGGTTGCTGTGGAGTCCTACTGCGTCGTGCTGCGACGCCTGTCTCTCGGGCATGGCCGCTTGTGTCAAACAGTTCTCCCGCCCCCGTTGGTCAAGAGCATTGGATCAGTCAGTGAGCGATGGAGATGCCGCGCGCCTTCGGCGATTCAAGCACGTCAGTCAGCACTAGGCCCGCATGGACCCCAGCAGGATCACTTAGACGTCTTCACGGACATCTTGCCGGGAGCTCAACCCCGACCTCAGCGAGGTCCCCCACAAGGCACTTCAGGGACGTCTGTGGAAGCAGGTTGTCTCGGCACGGGTCCACATCAACGAGCCCATCACCATAATAGAGGGGAGGGCCGCGAACATGTCTTCGAGGCACATCTTCAGGAGTCAGAACGCGTTCGGCCACCGCCACCTGAAGCTCGGGGACAAGATTGGGATTGTGCTGGCCCTGGGCAGAGGAGGATGTTCGTCTTGCCCTGTGTTAATGTGCTGCCGTCGTGAAGCTGCTCTGTCTGTTGCCGCTCGTTCAATGATCGAGCGTCGTTGGGCTCCTTCAGATCTCGGCGCCCCCGATGGGGGCCCGCGGCGCCGGGGGCCGAGGTCGGGTCGTCGGCCGCCTCGGCCCGGCCGCCCGCAAGCGCCCGGCGGCGAGCCGCCGACTGGTCAGGACGGGCTTCTTGATGGGTCGACCGTTTGTCGAGGCCTCTCGGGAGGAGAGGGGCGCCAAGAGGCAGGAGCCTTCGGGCCCTCCGCCTACCGGACGCGAGCGACAGGGGCCCCCTGGAGCGGAAGGCCGTCGCCCCCCAGACCCAGGCTTACTAGCGGAGGCGCTGGCAGAGTTCAGAAAGTTCGCCAGCTCGCGCGGCCTCGCGCTGGCCGCTGCAGCGGGCGCCGACTTGGCGCTGACGAACTACGCCGACTGCGTCTGGAGCATCGGGTTGGAAAAAGGCCGATCTGCTGAAGACCTCAGCCGTATTCATCTCGGAGCGCCCCGACTTGCCCCGCTAGGGAACTCTCCGCTTGCCTCGGTTCTCGAGGGCGGCCCAGGGTCAGAAACGCCTCGATCCAGGGCAGACGCGGCCGCCCATCCCGCGGCAGGCCACAGCGCCGATCGCGAGCACCATCGCCTGCGACCTGGGTTCCCCGAAGGCGGGGATCACGATAGCGGTGACGTTCTGGGCCTATCTTGGGCCAAGCGAGGCTCTCGTCCTCAGAGAGCAAGACGTCTTCCTCCCGAGCGGCTCGCGCAAGCACTGCGGATTCAACCTGCGCCCGTCGGTCGGGGGCGAGAGCAGCAAGGTGGGCCTGGCCGGCGAGAGCATCCTTCTCGACTCGGCGGAGGTCCCGCGGCTGGGACCGCCAGTCGCGAGGCGCCGCTCGGGGTGCCCGGGCGCCCCGCCGCCCGGCGCGGCCGCGCAGGAGCTGGGCCGCTCGCGGAGGCGTTCGTTGCTGCTGGCGCGGATTGGCCGCCACTACGCCCCCCACCAGCTCAGGCGCGGCGGGCCGCCCCACGACGGGCTCTGCCGTCTCAGATCCCTCCCAGAGATCAAGGGCCGAGGGCGCTGGGCCTCATATTACAGCACGAAGAGGTACGAGGCCCGCGCCCTCGCGCAGCAGGAGCTCGCGGAGCTCGACAGGCACGCCCGCCGCGCGGTCGACGCGGCGCCCGAGAAGCTCGAGCGAGCCCTCACGCTGGCGCTCAGCTGGCAGCCCACGCCAGGGCTGGCGCCTCGCGGGCTGCGGGCGACTCGCCCCTCCCCGAGGGCCAGGGCAACGGACCCCCGCCGCGCCTGTTCGAGCGTGGGGCCCAGACGAGGTCTCGAGCAAGGCCTTTCCTCGATCTCACGCGTGGCTCGGCCCACCCGGCCAGCGCCGCCGCCGCCGCTGGGTGGGCTTCGCATGGCTGGAACGTCAGCGACGGGGACAAGGCAGACCTTCGCGATCCCGACGTCGGCATCTTGGAGGGGGCGATAGCGGGCGCCCGCGTCGGCTTGGACTGGAGGACGCGGTCGCGGGCCCGCAAGCACGATGGCTTGGGGCCGCCGCCGCTGCGAGATGATGCGCGCGCCCTGGGCTTGCCAGATCTGAGCCAGAGTAATAACCCGAAACTTGTTGATGCGAATGATCTGCTGTGCAATGTGCTGAGTCTTCTACGCGCTGCCATTCTGACGCGCATCCCCTTCTCGCTCGAGAACGCCCTCTCCTCGCTGCTGTGGCTCGTTCCAGAAATCCGTTCGATAACGCATGCTGCGATTGCCGAGCGGGTTCGCGCCGATTTCTGCCAGCATGGCGTGCCGTGGCGCAAAGCAACCACCTTCCTCCTTATCGTTTTTTTCAGCTGGCCCCATGCCCAGGCCGAGTTGAGGCGCCGCAGGTGCTCCCAGGGCCGATGCAGTGCGACAGGCAAGAGACATGTAGCACTGCAAGGGAAGGACCCCGATGCAGTTTCTTGGATCACTAGAGCGCGCCCTTATCCAGTGAATATTTGCCAGGCGCGGGCGCGCCTGTTCGCGGCCAGGGTCAACGCGCTTTTCGGAAGCGGGTAGGGGTTCGAGGTATTGGATTCGCTCTCGAGCTCCGCTGGCCGTCAGCCGCTCATGCAGCCTTGGCACCCGCTCGCTCGTTTCCTGCGGCCTGCTCGAAGCAGCGACCGATGCAGAAATGGTTTCGGTAGCGCTTCGCGCTGGCGCGTCCCTTGGCACGGTGTAGTTCCAGTGGTTCATGTCTAGTGCCTGCACGTGAATGATCTTGGGAGCGGGGGAGTGCCGCGGGCCATGTGGGTTCAAGTTTTGCGGAGCCCTCCCGCCGTCCCCATTTGCCACTTGTCCGTTTTTTAAGCAACCTCATTCTGAACAGGGTTCGAGGTATTGGATTCGCACTCGAGCCCCGCTGGCCGTCAGCCGCTCACGCAGCCTTGGCACCCGTTCGCTCGTTCCCTGTAGCCTGGTCGAAGCAGCGACCGATGCAGAAATGGTGTCGGTCGCGCCTCGTGCTGGCACGTCCCTTGGCACGGTGTAGTTCCAGGGGTTCACGCATCACATGTTAATGTCCCGCCCGCCCGACCCGACCCACCTGCCAGGGTCCGCCCGACCCGATTGGCCCCGCCGTCGAGGGTTCGCGTGCCTGCTCGATTATGAATGTTTCTTCATTGTCCCACCCGCCCGACCCGACCCGCCCGCCACCGTCCGCCCATCCCGATCCGCCCGTCAGGGCATACCCGCCCGACTGGACCCGCCCGCTGGGGCTCTCGCGTGCCAGCTCGACTATGCATCATACGTTAACGTCCCATCCGACCGACCCGACGCACCCTCCAGGGTCCGCCCGACCCGCCCGTGAGGGTTCGCCCGCCCGACCCGCCCGTCAGGGTCCGCCCGCCGGACCCGACCCGCCCGCTATGACCCTCGCGCGCCAGCGCGATTGCGCATCATACTTGAATGTCCTGCCCGCCCGACCCCACCCGCCCGCCAGCCCGTCTGGACCCGCCCGCTATGGCTCTCGCGTGCCAGCTCGATTATGCATCTTACGTCAATGGCTCTTCCGATCGGACCGACACGACCCGCGACCCGACCCGCACATTGGGGTCCGCCCGCCCGGGCAGGTCAGAGCGAGAGTAGAGTAGAGTAAAGTAGACTAGAGTTGAGTAGAGTAGAGCAGAGTAGAGCGGAGCAGAGTATGTGCAAAGTAGAGTACAGTAGAGCAGGGTAGAATTCTGAAGGGTAGGGTGCAGAAAAATAGAGTAGAGCAGGGTAGAGTAGAGTAAAGTTGGATAAAGCCGAGTAAAGTGAAGGAGAGTAGGAGTAGAGTTGAATAGAAACATCGTGCAGTGGAGTATGCGATTGCACTATAGGGTAGAGTGGAACAAGGTAGAATGCAGGTTATAATTGAATTGATGAGAGCAGAGTAGAGTAGAGTAAGGTAGACTAGAGTAGAGTAAAGTAGAGTAGAGTAGGGTACAAGAGGGCCCTGGTAGGATTCTGAGAGAGCTGTGGCAAGCCCTAGTAGCATTCTGTCAGAGCCGGCATCTGGCGCGCACGCCAGCGACAGGTGCGCCGCCGCTGACGTTGTCGCCTTGCCGCCGTCGAGTCGTCGTCGTCGTCGTCGTTGTCGTCGTCGTCGTCGCCGGGGGGGGGTCCTGACCGCTCGAGTAATTTTTTCGGGGGGGGGGGGGGAGCGGGCCCGGACCCTGGAATCATTTTTCCAGGGCGAGGGGGGTTCGTGTGGTTAGGGCGGGGCCCATGGTTTCTGACCCCCACGTTGGGTCCTCGTTTTGAGAAGATAGCGCCCCGCGTCCCTCCCACCTCCTCCTCCCGCCCCCTCATCCCTCATCCCATCCTTGCCTCAGTCCTCCTCATGTCAATTTCAGCACACCCTTCACACGCTTCGTGGCCCCATAGGGAGCTCCAACCAAAGCCCCAATGGTGCCGTTCGCATGCGCCCCCCCCATTCATATCGGCACACACCTCAAACGTTTCGTGTTCCCATCGGGAGCTCCACCCAAAGTCCAAGTGGTGCTGTTCGCATGCATCCCCGCTGCCCATTTCGGCACACTCCTCACACGTTTCGCGGCCCCCATAGGGAGCTCCACTCAAGGCCCCAGCGGTGCCGTTCACATGCGTCCCCGCCACCAGTCCCGGTACACCCCTCACACGCTTCGTGTTCCATAGGGAGCTCCACGTAGGGCCCCTGTGGTGCCGTTCGCACGCGTCCCCGCCGCCCATTCCGGCACACCTTGCACACGCTTCGTGGTCACACAGGGAGCTCCACCTAAGGCCCAAGTGGTGCCGTTCGCACGCGTCCCAGCCACCCATGCGGGCACACTCCTCACACGATCCGTGGCCCCTAGAGAGCCCTACCTAAGGCCCCAGCGGTGCCGGTCGCATGCGTCCCCGCCACCCATCTTGGCACACCCTTCCCACGTTTCGTGTCCCCACAGGGAGCTCCACTCAAGGCCCCAATAGTGCCGTTCGCACGCGGCCCCGCCGCCCATTTCGGCACACCCCTGACACGCTTCGTGCCCCCATCAGGGAGCTCCACCCAACGTCCACGTGGTGCTGTTCGCATGCGTCCCCGCCGCCTATTTTGGCACACCCCTGACACTTCCAGTGGTCACACAGGGAGCTCCACCTAAGGCCCAAGTGGTGCCGTTCGCACGCGTCCCAGCCACATATTTCGGCACACCTCTCACACGCTTCGCGGCCCCATGGGGGGTCCCACTCAGGGCGCCAATGGTGCCGTTCGCATGCGTCCCCGCCACCCATTCGGGCACATCCCTCACACGCTTCGTGGCCACATGGGAGCCCCACCGAAGGCCCAAGCGGTGCCGCTTGCACGCGTCCCCCCCATAGGGACCTCCATCTGAGGCCCCAATGGTGCCGCCGCCCACGTCGGCACACCCCTCACACGCTTCGTGGCCCCCTATAGGGAGCTCCACCGAAGGCCCCCCAGTGGCCGCGTCCGCATGCGTCTCCGTGGCCCCCTGGGGAGGTCCACCGAGGGCCCCGGTCGCCACGGCCGCTCGCGCGCCTCCCGCCCAGCACAGCGCTTCGCGATCCCGTAAGGAGCTCCGCCGAAGACCCCTCCTCCTCCTCCTCCTCCTCCTCCGCCTCCTCCTCCTCCTCCTCCTCCTCCTCCTCCTCCTCCTCCTCCTCTTGCCTCCTCCTCCTCCTCCTCCTTCTCCTCCTCCTCCTCCTCCTCCGCCTCCTCCTCCTCCTAGGAGGAGGGGAGGGGAGCGAGCGACGCGTGTCCGCGGCCGCCTGCTCCTTCCCCACCCAGTACTGGACGCCTCGAACGCGCTTTGTGGTTCTATGGGGAGAGCTCCACCGCAAACGGTACCCAGAACTATTTTCAGGCCAGCGACGGTGGATCGCGCTCCCTCGGGCGATCCGATCCCAATGCGACTCCGCGGTTTTATCCAGCGAAGGGCTGCCTCCCCTTTTTCCCGTCCCGCCTCCCTCTTTCCCTTCTCCTTCTTCGGGCGCGAGCATCTCTTCCCTTTCAGGCCTCAACTTCTTTTCCCTCCTCCATCCATCCTTCTGTTATCCTTTTTCCCCGGCTTCTTTTCCCATTTCTCGTCGCTTTCCCTCCCTCCACTTCTGCCTTCCCTCCCTCCACTTCTGCCTTCCCATCCCCCCGTCAACCTCCTCCTCGTTTCCCTCCTCCTCCTCTTCCTAAACACTTGACATCCTCTGCCTCCTCTTCATCTTCCTCCTCCACGAAAGCCTGGACCAGAACCGACGCGTCTCCCTACCCCTCTCCCGAGGGAGGGAAATCTGCGCCACTGGGCCTACCCACCCGTAGGGGAAGCCCCCGACAGCACTGCTGTCAGAGGCTGAATTTAATGGGGGTGCCTGCCCAGCTGGCGGGCTACCTCTCTTCCTCGACGGTGTGAGGGGCGATGGGGCGTTCGAGGGACGGCTCGGCGGCCTCGCGCTCCCGCCTAGCGGCCCGCTTCCGAGCGTGCCTCCCTCCACCAGGGGCTACAACGCTCTGGGTGGCGCGCCTGCTGTCCTCGGGCAGCTCTGCGCCCCCCCCCCTGGCACAGCACGATTCAGCAGCCATCAGGGTCCGCTGTTCTGCTGGGGTTGTCTCGTGGGCGGTGCAGTCGCCCTGGGCCGCCGGAAGCCGGCCACTGCCGACGGCCCCCGTGGAGGGAGGCACTGCTGTCTCGGGAGGCTGGCCCCCCCTGTGCAGGGCGACTCGGCAGACATAACTGGCTGCTGCGTGGTGGACACGAGCTCCGCGAGCAAGGGACGGCCTGTGAAGGGTGTCTGGCCTCAGTGCTCCAGAGTGCAGTCACGCACGAAATCGCCCTGCGGCGGTTGGCAAAGCCAGCCGCCAGGAGTGGTCATTTTGACCCTTTCGGCTCCCGTTCTGGTTGCTGCGTGATGTGGCCAGTGCTGCCTTGCTTGCTGCGTGATCTCGCTGCCGGTCCTGTGGCACCTGACGGCCAGCGCTTGCACGCGGCCTCGCGGACTAGGCCGCAGCAGACGTATGGCCCCGCAGATAATCGTAGGTAGACGCGCCCAGCATGTCTGGTGCCCAGCGATGTACGAAGGACATGTAGAGTGGCACTGGCCTGTAGTACGTGGCCTCCGCCATCTCCTTACGACTGCCAGCCTGTCGTCCAACAATTACCTGACGGGGTCGATGTCGGAGGCGGCACCGGCTGTGGCGGAGGGGACGATGTCGGCAGTTTCTTTGCGCAGTGTTGGCTGGTGCCCCTAGTCCTTGTCAGATTTGTGGTTGGTGCTGGTACTGGTCAGGTTCTGCAGCGCTGCGTTGTGAGATGTGTGATTGGTGGTGGTACTGGTTGGGTTCTGCAGCGTTGCGCTGTTGGCGAGGAGGCTCTTGCGGCGGGCCTCTCGCGGGGCCGACCGGCGCCCCAGCGCGGCGATCTCTCGGGCGCGGAGATCGCTGAGCCGCCGCGCTTTCGAATGACCCTCCGTGCTCATCTCGGTACCCTGGCTCGGCTTCGCAGGCGCCTCGCCCCTGGGAAGCATTGCGCGGGCTCCTTGTTGGGGCGCCACCTCCATGTGGTCAGACTGGGCGCGGGCTCCAACCACATTGGAGAGGTAGCGCCTCTTCCTCCTCCTCCTCCTTCTCCTCCTCCGCCTCCTCCTCCTCCGCCTCCTCCTCCTTCTCCTCCTCCTTCTCCTCCTCCTCCTCCTCCCCTGTCCTCCTCCCCCGCCTCCGCCTCCTCCTCCTCCTCCTCCTCCTCCTCCTCCTCCTCCTCCTCCTCCTCCTCCCCCTCTTCCTCAACTTGACAGTGGCCCCGCCGCCGCGCGCCAGCGATGTAGATGTGGGATGAGTTTGATTCGAAAGAGACGGGCCACGGCGATGGGCTGGATGTGTCGTCGGCATCCGCGCTTTCTGAACTGCACGAACCGCCGACTTATGACGAGCGTTGCGCAGGCCAGTCTGCAACAGACGGCGAGTTTCAGTTGGGCCCACAGTGGGATTGATGGATTAAAGCTGCTGTGGGGAGGCGGAGGTGGACACTGTGGGCCGTCAGTCCATCAGGATGCACATGCACATGGAGCCCGCACAGTACATCGGGCCCAAGTTTCTGTGAGGGCAGTCGTGAACTTGAACAGGACGGCGCTTGCCAGCGTTCGGGGTTGGAGGCACCGAGGTCATCCACACGTGTTCTCGCTGGTCTTGCTTACCCCATTCCGCGTCACAGGTACATGGCGAGGTCAGTTCACGGCCATATCGCCGAATGAATGGCCATCGTTCTTTCGTGAATTCTTTGCATCCAGTTGTCGATTGCTTATGGTTTTATGGGAGTGGTAAGTCCTCCCGTCACTTTGGGTTGGTGCTAAGCCCGAAAAACACAAAATAATGATGCAAAGCACACCAAGGAGGTTAGGGGTGAACCGAGAACACCCTGTTTCGGCGTGGGCGTTTAGCCCGCTGGCTCTCGGGGACGCGCGGTGGCCAAGAGACCGCTGCGCCGTCTCAGTGATGGAGCGTCCCGCTTCGAGCAGCAGTGCCAGCATGCCTTTACAGCTAGCACAGGCCTAGTGGATCACTGTGCCCCCTCCGCTTGGGCCCCGTTCACGAACGGCCCTTTGTGCAGCGCATGATGGTCCCATGATAGTCCTCTTCCTCCTCCTCCTCCTCCTCCTCCTCCTCCTCCTCCCAATCCTCCTCCCTCCTCATCCCCCTCCCCCCTCCCCCTCCCTGCTCCGCAGGAGAACCCCCCCCCGCCCGAGGCGCTGCCCTCCGCCGCCGCGGCACTCGCGCGGCGGCCGCGGCTGCTGCTGTGGCTGCAAGGGATGCCGTTCCTGCATTCGGCGACTCCCCCGACTGGGAGGAGGACGGGGACGAGGACGAGCAGGACGCGGAGGAGGAGGACGCGAATGAGGAGGCGGAAGAGGAGGAGGAGGAGGAGGAGGAGGAGAAGGAGGAGGAGGAGAGCGAAGAGGGAAGACGACGACGACGACGACGACGACGACGACGACGACGACGACGGGTACGACGACGGGTACGACGACGGGTACGACGACGGGTACGACGACGACGACGCCGACGAGGGCGAGTACGAGGACGAGGATGAGGATGAGGACGAGGACGAGGACGAGGACGAGGACGAGGACGAGAACGAGGACGAGGACGAGGAGGAGGAGGAGGAGGAGGAGGAGGAGAAGGAGGAGGGCTCCCCACCCCCTTTTCCCCCTCCCATGCTTCTCCCCTGCCTTCCTCGCTGCTCGGACGCCCTCGGCGCGAGGGCAGGGTGCCCCAGGACGCGCGCGCGCGAGCGCGCCCAGGCGCACTGCCACAACAGGCGCCGGCTCAGGCTGAACCTAGCCTGTGCTGGACCCGCGCCGTCCCCGTGCCTCGCCCGAGCCCCGCCCGCGTGGCACGCGCCGATGGTCGCCGCGTGGCACTCTCAAACCGTCCTGCTGACGGGCGAGGGCACGGCCGTGGCCTGCGGCAGGAATCGGATCGGCCAATGCGGCCTTCGGGAGCTCGTCGCAGACCGGACTTCACGCAGGCCGCCTGCAGACATTTGCACGCCGTCCCGCTGGCGAGCGAGGGCGCCGTGGCCCGCGGCCCCAACGGGCACGGCCACGGCCACATTCCAGAGCTCGTCGCAGACCGGACTTCACGCAGGCCGCCCCCGGACATTTGCACACCGTCCTGCTGACGAGCGAGGGCACGGCCGTGGCTTGTGGCAGTAATCAGCACGGTCAATGGAGTTTGTCAGTGCTGGTCGCAGGCCAGAGGTACGTAGCTCATCTGATGCGTGCGTTGCTTCTGCAGGCGTCGCTCGGCGGCGGCTCGATCGGTTTTGTGACTCTTGGCGGGGTGGAGCGCTACTGGGTCGCCACCGTGCACACCTCGACCAGCTGAAATGCGGGTATTGCGCAGGCAGACATGGTTCCAGAGTCACATGGGTGGACTCTGTCCTCTTGGATGGCAGGCTATCGCGCGATGTGTCGGCCGAGGAGACCGTCACGAGTGCCTTCGGGCTCGCCGCGAAAGCTTGGGCCACTGTTTCCGGGCGCCAGGAAGTAAAAACAACAGTTGTCGGAATGCATGTAAAGTGCACAGTCGAGCAGGAGGAGGAAGAGGAGGAGGAGGAAGGGAGAGAGGGAGGGAGGGAGGAAGGAGGAGGAGGAACGGAAGGAGGATGAGGAGCAGGAGAAGGAGTGAGGAGGAGGAGGAGGAGGTGAACCAAGCCGCGCCACCGCGCCAGTGCAGCATCGAAGTGCCCGCAGGACGGTTCCAGTGAGCTCCCCGGCAGGCTTGCGGAAGGGATGATAGGCGCTGCTCTCGCGCCCAGACAGCGTTGCTTGGGCGCTTCTGTACGGGTCGCCCTCGAATCCTCAGACAAGAAAGCAAGACACGACACACGTCTGCACAAGCCGCTGCGGGCATCCTTGACCGCCGAAGCGCTGAGCCGCGATTCTTCCTCCCGCTGACGCAACCAAGGCGGTATCCGATAACAAAGGTATCGGCGGCGCAATTTTGGCAGTTGACGTCGGGGCAAGTGGGCCCAGAACCGCCGAGGCGACAGTGTGCATTTGACAGCGGTGGTCGCTGTGAACTTGTGCTGGCCACAACCTGCATGGCAGAAAGGCAGGGGGAATCGCATGGGCACGCCTAGGTACGTCTGTGCACGCCTGGCCACGGCAGCGCGCAGGCTTGCTCGTGCTGTCGACAAGAAAGGTTTGCCGAGAGGCAGGGGGAGTCCCACGGGCACGCCCAGATGCGCTTGTGCGCGCCTTTGTCGCGGCCGCGCACATGTTTGCACAGCCGCGCATGTGTGTGCGCTTGGTCGCTGGAAGAACCCTGGGCGCCCTGTGGGGCAGCTGCGCGCAGGGCTCCGCACACGCGCGCGCGCTGCGCACGGCCTCCCGCGGCGCCTCCCGAGGGCCTGCACAGAGAGCGCGGCAGGCGCCGCGCACTCACCCGTTGGGCGTTGTCTCCTTTCGAGACAAGGCAGCGAAACACGGCGCATGGCTGCAAGAGCCGCATCCCGCACCGTCGAACCGTTGAGTTGTGGGCCTACCTCCCGCCGGCCGGTCTCTTGTTTAGAGTCCCCGACGTCGCAACCAAGGCGCTATCCGATGACAACAGCATCGGCGGCGCAAATTTCCTGGTTGACAGTGGGGCAAAGGGGGCCGGGGCACGCCTTGCCGTGCACGCGTTGCCGTGCACAAGCCTGCGCTGCAGTTCATGCGAATGCGTTCGTTCGCTGGGGCAGCTCTGCGCACCGTGTGGGGCAGCCGTTTGCAGCTCTGCGCGCGCTGGGCACGGCCTGTCGTGGCGGCCCCCTAGGGCCTGCAAGGAGCGCGCGGTGTATGCGCTTGTTTGCAGACTGGGACATATCGCGCGTCAGCGCAAACAATATGATAGCGGTTCTCGCGGGCGCGCCTCACGGCTCGCAGGCCATCTTGGTGCTCCCGAAAGACGAGGAGGAGGAGGAGGAGGAGGAGAAGAAGGAAAGGGAGGAGGAAGAGGAGGAGAAGGAGGAAGAGGAGGAGCAGGAGGAGCAGGAGGAGGAGGAGGAGGAGGAGGAGGAGGAGGAGGAGGAGTGAGGAGGAGTGAGGAGGAGGGCGGAGGAGGAGAGTGGAGGAGAAGGTAGAAAGTGGGAGGAGGGAAGAAGGACAAGGGAGGTTGGCACGAGCTGGTGCGGATTGTCTGTTGAAACGTGCTCTATACAGACTGTGGGCCCAACATACGGGGCGACCGTACTTGTGCTTGGACCATGAGGCGCAAAAGCTTCCCAAACGGAGGTCGGGTTTCGATGTTGTGATGGTAGTTCCAGCTGCGTGGCAGAGATTTTCGAATGTTTGGGGGCTGGAAAACGGGGGGATGATTTCTCCATTTCTATCCTAAGACTCCCCTGAAATCCGACGTCGCGAAAAAACAAACAAGTCGTGGAGACTGACGACCAGAGCCCTCGACCCCATCTTTCCTTCGCATTTCTGTGGCCAGATGGACTCCGTGGGGATCCCCGGCTGGGCGAGGGCGCCTGGCGTGACGAAAGCAGCGCCCGGGTCTCAGGAAAGCGCATGGGCGTTGGCCGCGGCATCGGCAGATCTTCTCGCGCAGTCATCGGGCATGTCGTGGCGGGTTTTTGTTGTTGGGGGAGCGCGCCGGTTGCGGCCAGAGCCGGGGCCTCGGACCCCGACCTGGGCCCACCCCTCGGGCTCCCTGATGTTCGGGCTGCGGCCCGGAAGAGGGGGGATGACCAGGGGAGGAAGGCCATGGCCAGGGCCAGGGCTCGGCGTCAACAACCGTGCTTGGGCGATGTCGTGGGCCGCTATCGTTTTGACTTCGTCTCGCAGCAAAGGCAGAGCGAGGAGGCTCGAACGGAGGAAAACGACAACGGAGCGAAAACGAAAATCATGGTTTAGCTCCAGCCCAGAGCATGGCCGTGGCCATGAGGTCTCCCCAGAGCTCATGCGGCCCCCCTTGGGCCGCGCACGTGCCTCTGTCCTCTCCTGGCGATACAGTGAGCGGCTCGAATAAGGAACACCTACTTGTCAAAAGGGGCTCGGTCGTTCCCTAGGCTTGCATGCGTTATGTAATCGTTGCGTATGCGCTATGTATTATGTATCGTTCCTTGTGCGTTACTCCTTGGGAAAAAGGGGCTTCGTTCCTTACTTATCTGTCCTTAGGTCACTCCGTTGACTGTAACGGGCGTGACGGGGGGGGGGCGAAGGGGGGAGGGGGCCGATCGCGTCACGATTGGCGCTGGCGCCGTGGAGTGCTTAGGAATGGCTAACTCCCACACGGCGCTGGCGCGAATCCTGGCGTGTGGGTGAGGCGGGGCTGGTCACGGGCGTTATCGCGGATCATGTAATCAACGGGCTCCTCTAGGACGCCTTCGGATTATGTTTTTAACTTCGGAAGCTCAGTGGAGGCCTTAGCAGCCTGCCGATTTCCGCCGACACAACTTCTCCCGACTTGGCTGCCGAGTTCCGCCGATCCGGTTCATGTCGATCGCCAGTCCGACCCGATTTAGCGAGTCGCTTCTGGGCTCTTCTGGGGTAGCGCCGGCGCCCGTGGCCTCCGCACCTCAGGGGCCGCGACAAGAGCTGGCCGCGCCACCAAGAGGCTGGCGCGCGAGGCGGGGCGGCCTCCCGAGAAGGCGGGGGGTCGGGGCTTCTTGGGGGGCGTGGGGGCCTTCGCTCGGAAGCCCGCCTGCCGATGGGGCCTTCTCTTGGAAGCCTCCGATGTGGCCTTCTGACAGCCTTCCGAGAGGCCGCCCCCCTCGTCCCCCCCCCCCTGGCGCCCCCCCCCCTCTCGCACCCTCCTCCTCCTCCTCCTCCTCCTCCTCCTCCTCCTCCTCCTCCTCCTCCCCCTCCTCCTCCTCTTCCTCCTCCTCCTCCTCCTCCCTCTGGGCCCGGCCGCTGGTGGAGCGCCTGGCCCAGGGGGAGAGCATCGACCCCCATCGCCCATGCATCTCTCCGGCGCTGGGCGCCCGCGAGCGCCCACGGTCAAGCAGTGGCGAGGCGTCCCGGCGTGCCGATACCGGGATTCACACACACACATATATATATGTATATATATAAATACACATATGTGTGTGTGTGCATGTTCCCGAAGATCCAACGCATTGAAAAAAACACGACGGAGGTTTTGCGCAATTTTCGGCCTCGAGGGGCCCTCGCCGGCCCCGTTGACTGTGAAGAAACGCTTCAGGATGAAAAAACGGCCCTGAGGAATGGGTCGAGGCTTCCGGGGACCCCACATTGAAAAAATCACGACATCGGATCTCTGGATGTGTGTACGTGACCCTAAATTTTCAAAGTTCCGCGCAGATTTCTTGGATCGGGGCTGGTGCCGCCACTGGCGCTCCGCCGAAGGTTCATGCTTGTGCTGGCTTTCTTTGTGGTGTGATGATTATCCGTAAGGGCTTCGCCCCCTGCCGCCGGCCCCCTCTCTCGGAGAATGGGCCATGGAAGAGCTAAGTCATGAGGCCTTGGCGCTGTCGTGAAGCAGTATCGAAACTTCATGCGAAGCCGATTCGCAATCAGCAAAACCAACTGATCACAAGAGGGGTTACCACACCTGGCGATTGGTAAGACGTGTATGGTTTACGGGCTTGGTTACCACACCTTGCGATTAAAGGGCCGAGGGAGTTCTCGCAGTTTGGGTTACCACGCCTTGCGATGGATGTGCGTGAAGGGTGGCACCGAATTTCAGAAATGTGCCAAATCCCCTGTGTTTTTGGACCCTGACCCCGCGGATCTGCGTAAGGGGTGGCGCCGAATTTCAGAAATGTGGCAAATCCCTTGTGTTTTTGGACCCTGACCCCGCGGATCTGCGTGAGGGGTGGCACCGAATTTCAGAAATGTGGCAAATCCCTTGTGTTTTTGGACCCTGACCCCGCGGATCTGCGTGAGGGGTGGCACCGAATTTCAGAAATGTGGCAAATCCCTTGTGTTTTTAGACCCTGACCCCGCGGATCTGCGTGAGGGTGGCACCGAATTTCAGAAATGTGGCAAATCCGCTGTGTTTTTGAACCCTGACCCCGCGGGTCTGCGTGAGGTGTGGCACCGAATTTCAGAAATGTGGCAAATCCCTTGTGTTTTTGGACCCTGACCCCGCGGATCTGCGTGAGGGGTGGCACCGAATTTCAGAAATGTGGCAAATCCCTTGTGTTTTTGGACCCTGACCCCGCGGATCTGCGTGAGGGGTGGCACCGAATTTCAGAAATGTGGCAAATCCCTTGTGTTTTTGGACCCTGACCCCGCGGATCTGCGTGAGGGGTGGCACCGAATTTCAGAAATGTGGCAAATCCCTTGTGTTTTTGGACCCTGACCCCGCGGATCTGCGTGAGGGGTGGCACCGAATTTCAGAAATGTGGCAAATCCCTTGTGTTTTTGGACCCTGACCCCGCCGATCTGTGTGAGGGGTGTCGATTTCGAGCTCCCCCAGCAATTAAGACAACGCGCCCAGGAGGTGCTAAATATCTGGTTTGGGCCTCCCCCCCCCTCGCGCGGTCAATCAACTAGTTACAGTAACCAGCAAGAAGCAGAACTGTAACACTGGAAATTACAAGCTACAACTGGTACAGGAAACTGCGAATCCCGCTCCTACAGCCTGGTGGCCCCACAAGGGGGCCGGCGGATAGTTTTACTTGCAGCATTATTATTCTTAGTAGTACTCTTCTGATTCGCGTTTTTCCTGTTATTAGTCTCCTTCCTATAACTATTATTATCCTTCCCTTCTGATATCGCAGAAGCGTGAGACTCGAGGTCGCCGGAACTCGGGTCAGCCAATGCTTTGTGACGAGCCCGCCCTGGATTCTGACGGTCCTGTTTCCGTGGGACCTCTGCAGCGGGGGCTCGCGCCCAGGTTCAGACGGGGTCTCGTCCGTTCCCTGGCGGCCTCGCCGGGCCAACCCTGGCCTCCCGCACCCGAGCCTTGCGTCTCTCCGATGTTCGCGTCCCTGCCCGCAGCTCGGGGGGCAGCCGTCTTGGCCCCTGGCCCGCCGCCGCGGCCTCCGCCGCCCGGCCCTGCCGGGCGGGCGATGGCCGCGCAGCAGCTGCCGCCGGGCTTCGCGAGGCTCTTCCTGCGCGGGCGCAACATCCCGAACCTGCCCCTCCTGGGGGGGCCGGAGGGCCGCAGGGTCGCCGTGGAGGGAGCGGGGTCCTGAGGGACAGGAGTCCTGAGTCCTCCTCCTCCTCCTCCTCCTCCTCCTCCTCCTCCTCCTCCGTTTGTCGCCTCTGGGGGGCTTCCCGGGCCTTTAGGGGCCTGGGGGCTGCCAGAGAGCGACTCGGGCCTAAAAGTTGGTGCTTGGGGGAAGGCCCTGAGACCCAGGACTTGTTTCCTAGAGGGCCTGCTTCCCACATGCCTATAGAGCCTCCTCCTCAACCAGGGGTGCGAGCGCGTTGTGGGGTATAGTATAGCACGGCCCCTCGGGCGTGGCCAAAACTTTCCTCCTCCGCCTCCTCCTCCTCCTCCTCGTCCTCCTCTCTCCTTCTCTCTCCTCCTCCACGGGACGTTCCCAGATCTCCGACGATGTGGGCGTTTCAGTGCCAGCCAATCTTCCGCGATTTCGGTCTCTGGGCGCCGTTTCCGGGCCTCTGGGCCTTCAAAGACAGATCTTGGACGATGAGTACCCCACGGGGAAGAGGTCGGCACCTCTTTGGCCGCACATCGGGAAAAAAAACATCGTCCGTCTGTTGGCTTTTGGAACGCTTCTCGCGCGAGCTCAAGCCACCGCTTTGGGGGGATGACTCCAATAGCAGCTTTTCTGAATTCCCCCACCACGCGTTCACTCAACATGGGGCTCTAAATTCCAGACGCTTCTCGTATCCCCACCAGCCTCCCCGTAGCCCGGGTCGACCCTTGACGCCGCCTGCGCCTTCGCTTGCGGCTGCGAAGGAAAAAGTATCCCCATTAGCCTAGTGCGTAGCCCGACGGCTACGACTCTTGGACGGCGTCCAGCGTTTCCTGGTGCGCTTGCGATCAAAAAGTATCCCCACCAGCCCGTCCAGAAACGATGTCCAGGCACGGCCGAACCGTGATAGGGAGGGAGGAGGAGAAGGAGGAGTCTGGATGGATGGATGAGGGAGTGGGGAGAAGGTGGATGAATAGGATGAGGAGGAGGACGACGACGACGAGAAGGAGCATGAGGAGGAAGGAGGAGCAGGAGGAGTAGGAGGAGGGCAAGCAAAAAGGGCCAGAGGTCTCTTGGATGCCTCTCGGAGCCTCTTGAGATATCTCTTGGTCGTTTCTTGGTGGCCTCTTGGGACGTCTTGGGGGTCTCTTGGCGGTCCTGGGGGGCTCGTGTGCGTCTTGGGTGCCTTGGGGGGGCCTCTTGGGGGCGTCCTGGGGTCCTCTTGGGCGCCTCCTGGTGGCCTCTTGAGGGCCTCTTGGGGCCATCTTGGGGCCATCTTGGAGCCTCTTGGGGCGTCCCGGGCGCTTCTTGGGGCCATCTTGGAGGAGATCCATCAAAGAAGGGGGGGTCGCAATTAACGTTCCCCCCCTAAAGGCCCAAATGTAGCCAAAACCCTAGTAAAACGAGGCCGAGGCCGTTTTGGACGCTCCAACGACCCGCGAAACCCTTCGTCCAGGCCCAGGGAAGGAGCTTAGAGGAGGGGTAAACCCCGCCCCGAAGGGGAAGAGGGAGGGGTGGAAGAAGGAACGCCCTAAACTACCTACGCCCAGAGGGCTGGTGGGATTCACAACAAAATCGTTGCGCCTGTTTTGTTGAGCTCATGTCAAAAGGTGTTTTAGGTTGAGGAGGGACAGAAAACACACAGACACAATTAGCCGTCGACCCCTAGGAAAATATGGGAACATGTGGGAGGTGAGGGGGAAGACGAACACCCAGAGGGAACAGATCTTGGAAATCTTGGGATTTGAGTGTATGTTCTCTGTGTGTGTGTGTCCCTGGGCCCCTTCATGAATATTGGGCCAGCGGGCCCCCGACGCCGCGAGGTCGGTGGCCCCGCAAGGGCGGCGGGCTCCGGAACGAGGCACGGACGGCTCTTCCCAAGGCCCGGGGCCTCTGAGATGGCCAGCTCAGCTCCCGCTCCTCCTCCTCCTCCTCCTCCTCCTCGTCCTCCTCCTCCTCCTCCTCTTCCTCCTCCTGCTCCTCCTTCCCTCCCTCCCTCCCCTCCATCCCTCTCCCTCCCTCCCTCCCTCCCTCTCTCCCCCCTCCCTCCTGCCTCCTCCACTCCTCCCTCCTCCACTCCTCCCTCCTCCCTTTACGTAGAGGCCTCGGCCTGAATACCCAGCCATCCCCGCCCGAGCCGAAGACCCTAGGCCACCCCGAATGCCCCCCCACAGGAAACCGACGAGCACAACGGTGACTTCGGGTCGGGTCGGGGTGGCTTGGTAGGCAGGCAGCGTGCCCGTGCGCGCGCTTGCGAAGGAAATCGTGCCCAGGAAGAGGGGAAAGGTGTGGGCCATGTACCCGAAAGCAAGCCCCTCTGCACCTTCCCCCCGGGCCCACCGTCGAACAAGGGCTCCCTCGAGGGCGCGAAGTTATTCGCGCTTCGCGCTTCGCGGTCCTCGTTCCTTCTCCCCCCTCCTCCTCGTCCTCCTATTCTCCCTTTGGGAGGGCGGCGCGAGAGCGCGAAGTTATTCGCGCTTCGCGCTTCGCGGAGCGCGAAGCGCGAAGTTGGGAGCCCTTGTCGAATCGCGGATGCCGACCGGGGGAGACTGGCTCCCGGGGGGACGCATCGGCCCCCAAGCGCGCCCACCCATTGCCGACACTGGCCCGACAGCTCAACCCCGCGCGGGGGCCTGCGGCGTCGCCATCGGGGACCCTGTCGCCGATCGGTTGGCGACATACTGCCCGTGCATACTCGAGGCATCCCCGCCCCCTGAGCTGGTCTCAGAGGCGGGCCAGTTGAGGCAACGGCGGCTTTCCCGCCCAGTCCAGACCCACTCAAGATCGGCCCCCGACCCCTGCCAGGATCCATCCTGGCCACGCCTTCGAGGCGGATCCAGCCGTGGCGGCGAGAAGTCTCCGGGAGGCCCGAAGCGGACGGGAGCACGCCATGCCCCCCCCCCCATGCTGAGCCCCCTCGCGACCTTGCGCCAGCTCGGATACTAGCCAGGCCGTCGGCTGCAGCATCCCGATATGGCCACAGCCGTGGGGCGAGGCACCGCGTCTCCGCAGGTGGCACTTGCAGAGTCCTGGTCAGCATCATGTCCGCGCGGGTCCTTCTCTGCTCCTCCTCCTCCTCCTCCTCCTCCTCCTCCTCCTCCTCCTCCTCCTCCTCCTCCTCCTCCTCCTCCTCCTCCTCCTCCTCCTCCTCCTCCTCCTCCCCCTCCCCCTCCTCCTCCTCCTCCGCCTCCTCCTCCTCCTCCTCCTCATGTCCTGGTTTGGGGGGGGGGCTCTGGCTCTCTGGCCACGTGGAGCTCTTCTGGCCCCCCCACGCCATCGGGAACGGGACCGCTCCGGCGGAGGAGCCGGCGGTCCTCCACTTCCTCGAGGATGTCTTCGGGGTGCGCCTGCACAAGGCCCGCAGGGAGATACCGACCACTCTGGTGGGCAGCGTGGTGCTGCCGGCTGTGGCGGCGCTGGCGACCGTGGCCCTGGTGCTGCGCCGCGCCGCCCCGTCAAAGTACGCGGAGCTCCAGGGGAGGCTGCAGGCAGCGTCGCGCGGCGCTGCGCTGCAGCCTCTTCGGCGGGGCTGTGCGGCGCTCGGCCGCCGCCTCAACCTGACGGCGGATCGCCTGCCCATCCTCTGCGTGTCGTGCTATCGAGAGGCGCTGCCGCGCGTCCCCGCCTGCGCGCACGGGGAGCAAGGGCGCACGGTGGCCATCTCACCTTTTCCCTAATGCGCCCCCCTCGTCACCCAGCCGCGGCGACGAGGGCAGGACAGGTGGCCGCGTCCGAACGACACCAGGGCCGAGAGCGAGCGAGCACGGTGGCGCGGCTGCGGTGCTGTCGCGCCGCCCCCTCCTCCAGGGGGCAGGCTCGAGGCTCGCGGGCTTCGTGGGGGCCACCCAGGGGGGCCTCTTCGGGGACCTCTCGGTGCCTCGTCGAGCGGGCCTCCGGGGCAGCAGGCCTGGGGCCTCTCCAGGAGACGGCTCGGGATGACAAGCCCGCCCCGGTGAGTGAAGGGGTCCGGAGGTCTGGGACCCATGTTTCGGAGACGTCGGGCCACTGAATGGATGTGACCGGCATCATGGTCGGGGTGGACCCCGCCGACGGCGCCCGAGCCATCCAGGCGAGCGCCGCACTCGCTTTGCGGCGGCCTATTGTGCTGGTGTCAAGAGGGCCCCAAGACAGCCCAGCAGGGCCCCCAGACGGCCCCACAACAGCCCAAACGGACCCCAAGGCGGCCCAGAGAGGCCTGGGGCCCAAGACGGCCCAACAGGTCCCCAACAAGGCTTCAAAGCGGCATCAAGAGACTCCGAGGAGAGGCCACTCGCAACCCTAAATTAGCACGGCGACAGTCAGACAGAGCGAGGGGCCAAAGGGTCTCACACGGTCCCCGGGGCTCCCCTGGGTGAGTGGTTGTAGTAGGACTCCGCCGTGCGAATTGTTGTTCTTGCTGTTCTCGCCTTTGTTGCCGCCGTCGCCCACAACCCGCCCCGCGGCTCGCCCCGCAACCGGCCTGCGACCCACCCGCGACGCTACCCACCCGCAACCCGCCCGCACTGCTTTGACGAAACATCGGCGCCCGCGGAGGACTCGTTGTGAAATGTGTGATCCTAACGGCGCTTGCGGCGGGCTAAATTTGTTTCCGAGTCTCGCATACTTCTGACGACGCCCCCGCCCCCTCCTTCTTATCCGCAACTGCGGGCCCATGGTGTGTGTGTGTGTGCGCACATACATACAAGTGGCACGCGCGTGCCCCGGCTCATACAGAAAGAGCTGCAGCACACAAGCATCGTAGAACATGGACAATATAGGAATGTGACATCGGATCCGAGGAGGAGGGGGAGGAAGAAGAAGGAGATGGAGAAGCAGAGGGAAAGGCAGAAACGGATGATAATGAGGATAACCACGGGGCTGTTTGGAAGGAGGTGCAACAGCGGGATTGCGGTCGAGCGCAGGTGGGGTTGCCACATCTTGCGATGTGTGTGGCGCAGGAGAGTGTTCCACATTTTGCGATTACAGTTGAAAATAAGTTCCGAAGCCAATGTGTGGAGGATATCTCGAGCGAAACTGTCGCTTTGAAGAATATGAGAACCCTTTTGAGCAGGTAGGGTTTCCATTTGGGGAGATGTCTCACGCGAAACGGTTGCTTTTCTATGAGCGACACGCCCAACAGAAGTGAGAACCATTGTGTTGTTGATGGTGCGATTGTAAAATGTAGAACATCCCATGTGTTTTTGGGATCAGACATCGCGATCTGCGTGAGGGGTGCGACCAGTTATTTGAATCCAAAGGACGTCCCAGGCGAAACGCTCAGACAAAACAAATTGATTAAATTACTCGCCACTGGGTTCTATTCCCTCGAGGAGGCGCGTATAAAACATGTGTGTAGATAGTTGTGTAGTGCATATGTATACAAATGTATATATGTATGTATATATATATATATATATATTCATGCCACTATATATATACATGTTTATGAATAGGTGCATATGTATGTATACATGTATGTGTGTATATATGTGTACACAACTATATAGGTATAGATGTGCACATTCTATGTATGTGTATATAGATATGTGTGTATTATATACGGCAGTCGGCACCTCCCGCCACCGTACTTGGGTAGTGAATGCCTTTCGGCGGCCTCTTGAATGACTCGTGAGGGCCTCTGGGGGCATCCTGGGGGCCTCTTTGGGACTTCTGGGGGGTCTGCTGACGGTCTCCTGTCTAATCTTAGTGTGAAGGACTCGGCATGACAGTTCGTGTTCCTCCACTTGGGCCCGTCTTTGGGGCCCTCTCGGGCCGTCTTGGGGCCCTCTTGGGCCATATTGGGGCCCTCTAGGGGGCATATTGGACCATTTTGGGGTGATCTTGGCGGCGTCTTGGGCCGACTTGGAGCGTCTGAGGCCCGGAAAAGAGGGAACGCTAAAAGTTTTCAACAACCATTTGGCAAATCAATGATGTGTCCTTCTTGAGCAGCCTCTTGGAACCTTCTTGGGGCATGATTGGGCGTATCGGAGGCCCGTTGGGCCGTCGTGAATCCATCGTGGGCTTTGGGCCCTCCTGGGCCGTTTCGTCGCTCTCTAGGACCGTCTTCGGCGTTTCTCCGGAGATTCTCGGCAGGTTGTTCTGGGCGGGCTCGCCGTCCCGGAAACGCCCGGCAAATCCAGGAACGTTTTTTTTTTTCCCCCCTTGAATCTTTCGAACTCTCGCAATCGCAAGAGCCTTACCGACAGAAGTGATACGTATACACGTGGGTCGTTGCCATTAGATAGATCGGCATATCTTCCTAGTTCAAGCAACGATATGTGTTTGTTGTTTGTAAGTGATGCACGAGAATGATTGCTAATGTCTGTCGCCTTCTCGCTCAAGGCACTTCTTTCGGGGAGTCATTCTCTGAATGGCCACAGCCCTCGTCGGAGCGGGGGCTCATTGGGCCGCGGCGATCGGCGGCCAGGCGATAGGCACCTGGCTCGGCAGCAGCAGCAGCGGGTGCGACTGCAGCTGCCACTTCGACGCCTCGCCCGACGAGGCCCTCATCGGGCTGTTGAAAGGGCAGCTCGACAGGTGCGGTCCAGAGCACCTGCACGGACAGCCGACGTTCACTCCAGCCTGCCCCGAGCCAGGGCACACCCGGCTGGAGCTAGGCCTCTCGCTCGTGCTCGGCCTGGTCCTGGGCGCTGTGCTCCGCGAGGTCCTTGGCTGGACGACAAGACGACGCGCTCGGAGAGAGACCCAGTCAGTGACCCATGGCAGCCTCACGGACGGCCAAGGCCCTGGAGACCCTGCAGGTGGGTACACGGGTCCTCGCCTACTACGAGCAAGAGGACAATTACTGGCATGAACGGATTTTGGTCGGCAGGATCACTGCGACGAGATGGGTGGTGGTCACACCACACTTTGACATCTACGAGGAAGACTTCGCGGACGCCCTGCAGCTCTGTCCAGTCGGCCCCCTCGGGGGCCTGCCCACGAAGCTCTCGGGCCACATCCTCCGCATGGACATGGGCCGCTACAAGCGGAACGAAGCGAGGCTGCTGGCTGAGGGCAAGCAGCTTGCTAGCGAGATCCGCCAGGAGGAGGGCCTCCCCGACGAGCCACTCGGGGCGCTCGCGCCACCGCCGGCACCTGGCGGGGCTCTCGCCGTTCGTGTTGACGCTGGTGACGCTCCTCGCTGGGTTGCCTTGGAGGCCCGAGCTGGCTACCGACCAGGTGACGAGCTTCCAGCAGGCACCGTGCCCGTTGCCGTTCTTGGAGATCGGGGGATCTGTGAGCTCGCCGATGGCACCAAGCTGGCAGTCGCGAAGGCCGACACCTACGAGGGCACTCCGACCCCCCGGCAGGAGCGTCAAGCTGCAGAGCAGGATCTTCGGACTCTTCCTGTCAAGTACGACGCCGGCGGCACCAGGGTCAGGGACTTCGCCGAAGCGGTGGACATCATGTCCTCCAACCCGCAGCTGGACTTCCCTGTCCTTGGGCCGCGGACAACCTTGTGGCTGGTGCAGCAGTTCAAGCGGCTGGGCCAGACCCCCCTTCAGCGACACATGTGGTGGAGGCAGACCCAGAACCTCACCGCCGCGGATGCTGGAGTTGATGAACATCAGTTCCTTTCAGAGCTGCTGGAGATGGGCGCCGAAAAGGACCAACTCAATGAGGGCGAGCTCGCGACCTTCGAAGCTGTGTCCCGACGGTGCCAACTTTGGGAGGAGGTCTATGCCAACAGACTTCGTGAGCACGAGGCGGGCGCGGTTCGCAGTGCGGGGGCTCAGCTTGGCTCGACGAGCGTGAGATCTTCTTGGGGCAAGAGCGTGGGCGTGGCGGAGCTTTGGTTTGTCCTGCACTTCAGAGCTGGGTGGCAGCCCGTCTCCAGGAAGAGGCAGCAGTACTCAAAGAACGACGCAAAGGACGTGAAGAAAAGATTCTTGCTCGAGGTGGCGCGGAGGAGAACAGCACAGCCAGGCCGAAGTCTAAAGCAAAGGCCAAGGGCGGTGCTGACGGGGCTTCCTAGCCCCATCCCTATATCGAAGTGGCTTGGTCGCCCGCCTGCCCCCGAGCGGTCGACTATTCTCAAGGGGAGGTGCTGGTCCTAACTATGTTTTGCGACGACGGCGGTGGGGGGCGCCATCGAGACCTACTTCCTATTCCGATCGGTCCGGAGCTGATGTCGATGCTGAGCGGTGGGGCTGCATGGGGCACTTCACTCACGGCACGCAGGAGAGCTGCGACCAGGAGGCGACAGGATCAGCGGCTACTCGACGGCATCACCTCCCTCAACGAGCTGGGGGGGCAGGGGCGCCATGTGCCCGCCCTCTCCCCGCTGACGGCGGCCCAGCGTGCTGCGGTTAGGCGGCTGGCCACGACCTACGGCAAATGGTCGCCGCCCGTTGATCGCCCTAGTCCCCATGAAGCGTGGAGGACGCTACAGGGTCTCACGCCTGGCTACTCGGAAGTCGAGGCCGCCGGTTCTCGAACAGTCTACCAGCGGGGAAATATCTCTCTTCCCAAGATCGGCGCGGGCAAGGTGGCTCTTACGGAGGCCCTCCCCGCTGACCTGCAGACCAAGCTGGAGACTGGGCGCGGGCTGTTGCGATCCCCAGTGGAGGCAGCAGCGCTAATTCGTGACGCAGGTGCTCCTCGTGCCATGGAC
Source organism: Prorocentrum cordatum (assembly GCA_963575745.1). NCBI lineage: Eukaryota > Dinophyceae > Prorocentrales > Prorocentraceae > Prorocentrum > Prorocentrum cordatum. Next base: position 180,339 of record CAUYUJ010015999.1, on the reverse strand, counting down.
CCGAAGCTCGGGCGGCTCGGCTACGACTACGGCCACGCGCTGGGGGAGCTCTACACCTCTGGAGTGATCGAGGCCAGCTCGGAGCCAGTGTTGGAGGAAGCTGGCATGTTTTTTGTGGCTCGCAAGGACAAGCGGTTGCGTCTCATCTGCGACACCAGGACTCCCAACATGCACTTTACCACTCCAGAGCACACGGCGCTCGCGACGGGCGAGGCGTTATCCTCGCTGGAGGCGCCAGGAGCGACTATGATCGGCATGAGTTCTGGAGACGTCGATTGCTGTTTCTATCAATATGCATTGCCGCCCTGGTGCAGGCGCTACTTCAACCTCCCGCTGATCGATAGTCGCTTCCTGCCTCCAGAGGTTCGGGGCGCCTGCGGGCTGACGTTGAAGAGCGGCCAGGTTCGCTTTCGATTCAAGGTGGTGCCCATGGGATGGAGCTGGGCAGTGCACTTTCTATCCAAGAAGCACATCTTCACCTCGTCAAGTCAGTTTTGCCATCGCAGCCGTGGTGCTTGGACAAGTGTCCCGGCATCGACTTGAAGTCTGAGGATGCCAAGGTCCTGTACATCGACAACTTTGCTGTGCTGTCCCAGTCGTCCGACCGCGCCGCCACCGCCGTCGCCGACATGCAGGCGGCGCTCGCGGCCAAGGGCGTGGTCTCAGAGCTAGACCCCGCCCCAGCCGGGCGCGGCGAGCTGCTGGGATGCGAGCTCGACTTGCAGACGGGCTGCTGGCACGTGCTGGGCCGCCGGCTATGGCGAGTCTACGGTGCCCTCGAGTATGTCCTCTTGGGTCGGGCCAAGGTCTCTGGCCAGGAGCTCGAGCGTCTGATTGGCCACCTGGTTGTCATCCTGATGCTGCGCCGGGAGGGGCTTGCCATGCTGCACTCCTCATACGAGTTCGCGCAGGCCTCCTACTCCAAGAAGCAGCCTCTCTGGAAAAGCGTGACCCGTGAGATGGGCTGGGTCAAGGCGCTGCTACCTTGTCTTCGGGCCGACACCAGGCGCCCGTGGAGCGAGGTGGTCACTTGCTTCGACGCGTCCCCCTGGGGCTACGGCATCGTGGAGACCGAGTGGGACCTCGAGGACGTGCAGCGCGTCGGCCGGGTCTCCGAGCGCGCCCGATTCCGACGCGTGCTCGCTGCCGAGGGCGCCCCCCGCGAGAGGGCGCTGGAGCAGGAGATAACGCGGGCACCGGAGCCCGCCCTCCTGCTAGCAGATCGCTCGGCAGGTTTCCGGGAGGTCGACTACGGCAAGATGCACGCCCGGCCCTGGCGCGCAGTCGGCTGCGGCCGCTGGAAGCGCAAGGAGGCCATCCACGGACTCGAGGGGGCCGCTCTGACTTGGGCCGTCCGCCGGGCAGCTAGAGACGCTCGGGAGCACTGTTCTCGCCGACTCTTTCTTGGCGATAACATGTCCCTCACTCTCGCTGCTGCCAAAGGTCGCGCTGCCAATCATCGTCTCTTGGGAGTCTGTCGGGTCCTTTTTGCAGTGGGAGTCGCAGCAGATCTGAAGGTTCAGGTGAGGTGGCTCCCCTCAGAGTGGAACCCAAGCGGCGGTCGGCCCCGACGCTTTCAGCCTCAAGGCCCCAAGAGCGTGCATGGAGGTGGCGACGCTCCGGGCGGCGCCGCCCACGCCGGTGGCCTCGGCGAGCTGCCGCTCCGGCCCTCGCGCGCCGAGCGAGCGCAGGAGCCGTTCGCCTCGCCGCCCAGGCAGCCGCTGCCAGGACATGCCGAGGCGGGCCGTGGTGCCGGTGCTGGCCGGGCCCGGGAGCAGGCCAGACTTGGCTGGGCGGCGCGCAAGGCTTGGCCTCAGTCACTCGGAGAGCGACTTCGACCTGAGGAGGCGCCAGCTGCGCCCGCGCCAGACCCGCCTTGCGGCTGCCAAGGTCAGGCCTCGCACGCAGGAGCTCCACCTCGGGATGATATTCGGCTTGGTGCGCTGGCTGAATATGGCCTTCCTCCCGGACTGGCCGCGCCACACGTGGGACGAGACGCCGGCAGAGTACGCCGAGTCAATCTACGACCGTGGGGGCTCCAAGGCGTCTACTCAGCGGCTGGCCCCGGCGCTGCTCTGGGCGGAGCCCGCCCTCCACAGGGCTGGGATCCGCGAGGTCTTCCCCCTGACGCACCAGACGCTGAAGGGCTGGAGCGTCCTGGAGCCGTCCAAATCCAGACCGCCCGTCCCGTTCCTGGCGGTGCGGGCAGTGGCCTGCTGGCTGTGCCGTGCTGGGAAGCCGCTCAGTGGCTTTTGGCCGTTCTGATCATGTTCGAGACCTACATGCGCCCCTCGGAAGTGCTGGCCCTGCGAGCAAGGCAAGTAGTCCTGCCGCTGCCAAAGGAGGGAGGCGCATCGATCTTTTTGACGTTCGTGGTGCGGGCCTCGGAATACGAGATCCCGACCAAGACCAACGAGCACGACATCTCAGTTCCACTCGACCTGCCCAGGCAGCAGTGGATGGTGGGCCCGATCTCCTCTGTGCAAGCCCTTCGCGGGGAAAGAGCGCCAGTGGACCACCTTGGACTTTAAAAGGGGGGGTGTGCTCCAGGGCCCCCCCCCCCCCCCCCCCCCCCCCCCCCTTCCCCCCTCAAGGGCGGGGGTGTGTGGGGGTGGGGGGGGGGGGGGGGGTCGGACCCCCCCCCCCCCCCCTTGAAGGGGGAGGGGTTCGGAACCCCCCCACCCCCCTCCCCCCCTTTCCGCAGGGGTCCGGGGCGAGCGAGCCGAGCGCGCGGACTGTTGGACGTAGGGGCCGTCGGGGGCGGGACTCTGAAAGTTTTGCGGGTGCGCGGGCGGCCGACGGCCCCTGCGTCCAACAGTCTGCGCGCGAGGCGAGCGAGGTTTAGGGTTTAGTGTTAGGGTTAGGGGTTAGGGCTTAGGGTTAGGGTTAGGCATTAGGGTTTAGGGTTAGGGTTGAGGGGTCAGGGTTTAGGGTTCGGGTTTGGGTTAGGGTTAGGGTTTAGGGTGAGGATTGGGCTTTATGGTTTAGGGGTAGGGTTAAGATGAGGATTAGGGTTAGGGCTTAGGGTTAGGGTTAAGGTTTAGGGTTGGGGTTAGGGTTAGGGTTTAGGGTTAGGGTTTAGGGTTTAGGGTTGGTTCGGGTTTAGGGTTAGGGTCAGGGTTAAGGTGTAGGATTAGGGTTAGGGTTTAGGGTTAGGGTTAGGGTTAGGGTTTAGGGTTTAGGGTTTAGGGTTAGGGTCTAACAGGGCAAGGCCAAGAATACCTACCCGCATAGGCACCCACCTGCGGCGGCTATCAATCCCCCCCGCATCTCCACCCCCACATAAAGATCATCTCTCCTCTCATGTTATACCCTAGCGGGCGGGTCGGGCGGGCGGGGCCCTAACGGGCGGGTCGGGCGGGCGGGGCCCTAACGGGCGGGTCGGGTCGGGTCGGGCGGGCGGACCCTAACGGGCGGGTCGGGTCGGGTCGGGCGGACCCTAGCGGGCGGGTCGGGTCGGGCGGGCGGGACATTAAAGTATGGTGCGTGTGCACTTGACACGCGTGAACCCTGACGGGCGGGTCGGGTCGGGTCGGGCGGGCGGACCCTAACGGGCGGGTCGGGTCGGGTCGGGCGGACCCTAACGGGCGGGTCGGGTCGGGCAGGCGGGACATTAAAGTATGGTGCATGTACACTTGACACGCGTGAACCCTAACAAGCGGGTCGGTTCAGGTCGGGCGGACTCTAGGGTTCGCCCGACCTCAACGTGCTTTGCTACGCAACGCCTCTCGTAGGCTATGCCAGCATAACATAGATTAGCACAAAGGCGAGTTCCACAACATCTGGATAACCGCAGCCTCTAGCGTGGCTGCCGCATAACACCAGTGCTGAAAAAAAAAAACATTGAAATGTCCAAAGGAGTTGGCCATGATCGCGCGGCCGCCGCGCGCTTGTGCACTTTGTCGTATTTTTTGCAACGGAATATTACCATGCACACCTTGCAAGAGCAGAATCTTCAGATTCTAGTATTTTTTTACAATAAACAACTCCGGTACGCATCCGGGGCCGCCGCGCGCGTGTGCACTTTGTCGTATGTTTTGCAATGGAATGCGAGCATGGACACATCTTGCAATAGCAGGATGTTAAGGTTATAGTATTTTTACAATATAAACACTCCGGGTTACATAGAGGGTTGCGAACCACGGCCGGGCATTTTGCATTGTAAAAAATATGGTTTTCTGATCGCATGATCAGGATATAGTATTTTTTGCAATGGATGAGCCCGGGTCGCGACCGGGGCCGGGCAGAATCTGCTGCCAAAAACATGGTTTTCTGATCGTATGATCAGGAATCTTTTTTTTGCAAGGGATGGAGGCCGACCTGCATAGCGACCGGTCTGGAAGGGATTAGGGTTTAATAATTATAGAGATTAGAGATTTAGGGATTAGGGTTAGGGTTAGGGTTAGGGTTAGTTCTTATGGTTTAGGGTTAGGGTTAGCGTTTAGGGTTAGGGCTAGGGCTAGGGCTAGGGTTTAGGGTTACGGTTAGGGTTAAGGTTTAGGGATTCGGGTTAGGGTTAGGGTTAGGGTTTAGGGTTAGGGTTTAGGGTTTAGGGTTAGGGTTAGGGTTTAGGGTTAGGGGTATGGTTTGCGTTGAGGGTCAAGGTTTAGGGTTAGGGTGAGGGTTTAGGGTTCGGGTTCGGGTTTAGGGTTAAGGTTTAGGGTTCAGGGTTTAGGGTTAGGGTTAAGGCTTAGGGTTAGGTCATAGGGTTTAGGGTTAGGGTTAAGGTTTAGGGTTAGGGTTAGGGTTAGGGCTAGAGCTTGGGGTGGTTAGGGTTAGGGGTTAGGGCTTAGGGTTAGGGTTAGGCATTAGGGTTTAGGGTTAGGGTTGAGGGGTCAGGGTTTAGGGTTCGGGTTAGGGTTTAGGGTTCGGGTTTAGGGTGAGGATTGGGCTTTATGGTTGAGGGGTAGGGTTCGGGTTTAGGGTTAGGGTTAGGGTTAAGGTTTAGGGTTGGGGTTAGGGTTAGGGTTTAGGGTTAGGGTTTCGGGTTTAGGGTTGGCATAGGGTTTAGGGTTAGGGTCAGGGTTAAGGTGTAGGATTAGGGTTAGGGTTAGGGTTAGGGTTTAGGGTTAGGGTTAGGGTTTAGGGTTTAGGGTTTAGGGCCTGCATTGGCGCATGCGCGCGCTGGCTGCGACCCCCCCCACATCAAGGTTGTTGGGGGGGATCGCTGCCCAAGCCGCGCGCGCTATGAACTTGCACTCCCGCCCCAGACCACCCACAGTAAAGCCCTTTAGGGTTTAGGGTTTCTCCCCCCAACCCCCCTATCAAGGGGGGCTTTCGTGTTGTGTGCGAATGCGAATATTCCGCGGGGAGCACGACGACGCGGTTTTGGCATTGCGTTCTTGGTACGCGCGCAAAGCGCTTTGCGCGGGCGCAAGAGCCAGCGTCGTCGCATGGCCAACAATCTTTGCCGTGGGTTTAGCTGCATTCGGCTGGCTCCCAGTTGGCGCATGGCTTTGCCGAAGGACGGATTCTTCTCCTGCGGGTGTTCATTGCAATCAGAAGGCACAGGAGAGGCCTCAAGGCCAGGCGTCGCCGCATGAGGTTTTGAATTACGGCGTTGGCCTGTCGCAGACGCAGCATTGCCCCTGGTTCCAGTAGGCCTCCTGCATTGGCTTTTGCCGTTGGCCTGGCTGCCCTTGCAGCCGCCGTCGTAGACGGCTGCCGCTGGCGCAGCACATCCACAGGGGTCCGAATTTGCTTTCGGCGTTGGAAAGCAGCACTGCGAGGGCGCTGGCGCGGCAATCCCATGGGCCCCCGTGGGCCTCGAGCGAGTAGCCGCGCCGTCGGGCTCCTCGCTGACGCCGACGCGCACGGCAGTTGTATTCGCCCGCGGCTTTGGGTTTTGCTTTGAGGTCGCCCCCGCTGAAGCGATTGCAAGCATCGACGCAGACGCTGTCGACGCGAGCTTCGGAAGGCGGGAGGAGGAGCGCGAGGGGGTGGGTCTGGCACCCCCTCGCTACGATGCGCGCGCATGGCTGCGGCAGCACGTCCATGGCAGACCCCCTGGAATGCCTTGGGGGAGCTCTCTGGGAGCGCTGGGGGAGCGCCTCGACCTTTCCCCAGGATGGAAGCACGTGGGAGCGTCTGGGAGCGCGACAGGACACGCAGAGTGCACCGCGAGCGCGAGCCGTGAATTGCCCGTTGGGCTTGACCGTTGGCGTCGCCCCCGCTGCAGCGATTGCATTGTCGACGCAGCCGCCTTCGGCGCGAATTTCGCATGGCTGGAAGGGAAGCGCGAGGGGGTGGGTCTGGCACCCCCTCGCTACGATGCGCGTGCATGGCTGCTGCAGCACCTCCATGGCAGACCTCTTGGAATGCCTTGGGAGAGCTCTCTGGGAGCGCTGAGAGAGCGCCTCGAGGTTTCCCCAGGATGGAAGCACGTGGGAGCGTCTGGGAGCGTGACAGGACACGCAGAGTGCACCGCGAGTGCGGGCCGTGGGTTGTCCATTGGGCAGGACCGTTGGCGTCGCCCCCGCTGAAGCGATTGCATTGTCGACGCAGCCGCCTTCGGCGCGAATGTCGCATGGCTGGAGAGGGAGCGCGAGGGGGTGGGTCTGGCACCCCCTCGCTACGATGCGCGCGCATTGCTGCGGCAGCACCTGCATTGCGGGGGAGCGCCGGGAAGCGCCGCCAGGGAGCGCTGCCGAGTGCTTGCGAATGCATGAAAACGCTTGGGAGCGCTCGGAAGCGCCGGGGAGCGCTTCGGAGCGCGCAGGGAGCGCCTGAGCAGGCTGGGAGCGCTTGGGAGCGTGCAGGGAGCGTTTGGGAGTACCTGCAAGCGCTTGGGAGCGCCTGGGAGCTTGCCGGGAGCGCCTGAGAGCGCCTGGGAGCGCCATGCGCTTGGGTGCATTGGGAGCGCTTTGGAGCGTGCCGAAAGCGCTGGGGAGCGCTTGGGAGCGCCTGGGAACGCTTGGGAGCGCCTGGGAGCGCCTGGGAACGCTTGCGAGCGCCTGGAAGCGCCTGGGAGCGCCTGGGAGCGCTTGGGAGCGCCTGGGAGCGCCTGGGAGCGCCTGGGAGAGCCTGGGAGCGCTTGGGAGCGCTTGGAAGCGCCTGGGACGTGCGCCAGCCGAAAGGACGCCGCATACTGTATTTTCATATGGTTTGCGGCTCCACGGACGGCCGAAAGACCGCCGCATGCTGTATTTTCGTAGGTTTCGAGCCCCAGGGGATGGGACCAATCACAGGGGACCCTTTGGCTGGGCCTAGGGTTAAGGGTTCTATTCAACTTTCAGAACTCACAAGGCATCCCCGCGGGGGAGCGCATCCTCCTCAGCGCTACGCGCTTCGTCGGTGCGGCGTGCGCGCATGGGCGGACTCGCTGATCGCTCGGCCAGGCGCCACGGGCTTCTGACGATGCACCGCCCGTGGCTTGCAGTTTAGGGTTAGGGTTTAGGGATTAGGGTTAGGGTTAGGGTTAGGGCTAGCTCTTAGGGTTTAGGGTTAGGGTTAGCGTTTAGGGTTAGGGTTAGGGCTAGGGTTTAGGGTTGCGGTTTGGGTTAAGGGTTAGGGTTTAGGGTTAGGGTTAGGGTTTAGGGTTAGGGTTTATGGTTTAGGGTTAGGGTTTAGGGCTAGGGTCTAACAGGGCAAGGCCAAGAATACCTACCCGCATAGGCACCCACCTGCGGCGGCTATCAATCCCCCCCGCATCTCCACCCCCACAGAAAGATCATCTCTTCTCTCATGTTATACCCTAGCGGGCGGGTCGGGCGGGCGGGGCCCTAACGGGCGGGTCGGGCGGGCGGGGCCCTAACGGGCGGGTCGGGTCGGGTCGGGCGGGCGGACCCTAACGGGCGGGTCGGGTCGGGTCAGGCGGACCCTAGCGGGCGGGTCGGGTCGGGCGGGCGGGACATTAAAGCATGGTGCGTGTGCATTTGACACGCGCGAACCCTGACGGGCGGGTCGGGTCGGGTCGGGCGGGCGGACCCTAACGGGCGGGTCGGGTCGGGTCGGGCGGACCCTAACGGGCGGGTCGGGTCGGGCGGGCGGGACATTAAAGTATGGTGCGTGTGCACTTGACACGCGTGAACCCTAACAAGCGGGTCGGTTCGGGTCGGGCGGACTCTAGGGTTCGCCCGACCTCAACGTGCTTTGCTATGCAACGCCTCTCGTATGCTATGCCAGCATGACATAGATTAGCACAAAGGCGAGTTCCACAACATCTGGATAACCGCAGCCTCTAGCGTGGCTGTCGCATAACACCAGTGCTGAAAAACATTGAAATGTCCAAAGGAGTTGGCCATGATCGCGCGGCCGACGCGCTTGTGCACTTTGTCGTATTTTTTGCAATAGAATAGTGTCGTATTTTTTTTTGCATGCACACATCTTGCAAGAGCAGGATGTTAAGGTTATAGTATTTTTACAATATACAAAACTCCGGTTACATGCGGGGTCGCGAACCACGGGGATCAGCCCGGTTCGCGGATAGACCCGGTCACGATCCATTGTAAAAAACATCGTTTTCAGAGCGCATGATCAGGAAATAGTATTTTTGCAAGGGATGGAGGCCGACTTGCATAGCGACCGGTTTTGAAGGATTTAGGGTTTAATAATTATAGAGATTAGAGATTTAATTAGGGAGATAGGGCTAGGGTTTAGGGTTACGGGGTATGGTTTGTGTTGAGGGTTAAGGTTTAGGGTTAGGGTGAGGGTTTAGGGTTAGGGTTCGGGTTCGGGTTTAGGGTTAAGGTTTAGGGTTCAGGGTTTAGGGTTAGGGTTAAGGTTTAGGGTTAGGTCATAGGGTTTAGGGTTACGGTTAAGGTTTAGGGTTAGGGTTAGGGCTAGAGTTTAGGGTTAGGGTTAGGGTTAAGGATTAGGGTGTAGGGGTTAGGGTTAGCGTTAGGGTTCGGGTTTAGGGTCAGGGTTTAGGGTGTAGGGTTTTGGGGGTTAGGGTTTAGGGTTAGGGTTAGGGTTTAGGGTTAGGGTTTAGGGTTTAGGGCTAGGGTTTAGGGTTTAGGGTCAGGGTTGGGGTTGAGGTTAGGGTTTAGGGTTAGGGTTAGGGTTTAGGGTTTAGGGTGAGGGGTAGGGTTGAGGTTAGGGATTAGGGTTGAGGGCTAGGGTTAAGGGTTCAGGTTTAGAGCTTAGGTTAGGGCTAGGCTTAGTGTTAGGGTTTGGGGTCAGGGTTAGGTCTACGGTTAGGGTTTAGGCTTCGGGTTAGGGATTATGGATTAGGGTTCAGGGTTTGGGTTAGAGGTTAGGGCTTCGGGGGGGTCGGGGCGGGGGTGGTAGGGATGGGGTTCCGGAGCCGGGGCGCGAGCCGGGGAAAGGGGGGGGGGGGGGTTCGCCGACGACGGTTCGGAAAGGTGAGGGGGGGGGGGTCGCCGCTACGGCTCGGGCAGGGGAGGGGGGGGGGGGGTCGCCCGACGACGGCTCGGGCAACGGGGGGGGGGGGGGGAGGGTTCGCCCGACACGGCTCGGGCAGGGGGGGGGGGGTCCGAAACCCCCCCCCCCCCCTTTGGGTGATCCAGCGGCGCGCCCTCTTACGGGCCAGACGACCTCTTCCTGGGCCTGGGCTACAACCAACTGGCGGAGGACTTCCAGAGCGCGACCTCCGCTCTGGGTGTGAGCTTACTCAAGGCCACCCTCTACTCCCTCCGGCATGGAGGGGCCAGCCACGACCGGAGCACGGGCGCCAGAGGCTTGGGCGGCGTGCAGCAACGAGGGGGATGGAAGGCGTTCAAGTCCGTGCTGCGCTACGAGAAGCACGGACGCCTCTCGCTGGAACTTCGCAAGCTCAGCGACCAGCAGCGCGAGGCCCTCCGAGCAGCAGGCGGGGACTACGTGGGCGTCTTCAACAGGTCCTTGGTAGCGCCCCACATCAGACAAGAGCGTGCATCGAAGTCTTCTCGGGATGTGGGGCGCTGAGCAAACATCTGAGGCAAAGAGGTGAGGCTGTTGTTGAATGGGACATCCAGCACGGTGACCATTTCGATTTGTCTCGACCGGGGGTCTGGAGGATCCTCCGGGGATGGCTGACTTCTGGACTGGTCAAACTCGTTTTCTTAGGAACTCCTTGTGGCGGGTACTCGAGGGCCCGTCGGGCTCCCCCGTCCAGCAGCATGCCCTCGGCTCTCCGGAGCCCCGCTTTTCCCCTTGGGGTCCCGGGCCTCACTGGTAAAGACCTCGAGAGCCTTCGCGTCTCTAACAAAGTAGGGTGGGTCTCACAGCGTATTCAGCGCCTCCGTTATAGGTTAAATATTCCGGGCGGCGAGGAGAACCCCTGGCAAAGTTTCCTGTGGCTTCGCCCCGACCGCCGCGCCTTCGCTAAGCTTCCCAATGTCTGTGATAGGGTTGTCGATTACTGTGCCTGTGGTCGCCCCTTTCGTGCTCGCACTCGGAAAAGATTCTGGAAGTGCAGCCCACACCCTGGTCTAGATAAGTTAGTGTGCAAAGGCAGAGGGGGTTGCTCCTTCACCGGTAAGCCTCACCTTGAGCTCTCCGGTTGCTTTTCTGAGGGTGGTTTCCTCACCCGTCTCAAAAACGCCTACCCCCCCGCCCTCTGCGCACTCCTGGCTGACACACTGCGCCGAACGTGTATAGCACAGCATTCCACCGAGAGATGGAAACGAATGCGGGGTTAAGCCCCAGCACAATGCTTGAGTGATGGATTTTGTTTCAGGTTGAAGTATGGCAGATCTGTGTCGCACTAGCCAGCCTAGCTTGCCCGTGCTTCGTTCGAATCCTCAAGCAGTCTGAGCCACTGGCAAATAAAGCAACCATGTAAGTGATGCACGAGAATGATTGCTAATGTCTGTCGCCTTCTCGCTCAAGGCACTTCTTTCGGCCCACGCCAGCCCAACGCCTCGTTTCAATGGTAGTTTGAGCAGATCTGTGTCGCACTAGCCAGCCTAGCTTGCCCGTGCCTCGTCCGAATCCTCAAGCAGTCTGAGCCACTGGCAAATAAAGCAATCATGTATTATTATTTGGGCGGGCCGGCCCAAACTACCACATCCGCCTTCTTACTTCACGTTTCCACATACTTTTTTTCCGATCGGTGGGTATGTTGGCCAGAGTGGATCCCAAACACTGTTTCTAGCAAGATCTGGTATACATTTTTGTGGAGCGATGTTTGTTGCGCAGTATACGTGGTGCAATATATGTTGTGCAGCCTACGTTGTGCAATGCGAAATCTATGCTGTACAATATCGAAGACGCCTACGGCGAATCACCGCCGCCCCCTGCCTGTTTGGAAGCGCCTATGTGGCCGAACGTTGAGGCCAGACCTGCCAAGCTATCGGACCATGTGACCCTTTCGGGCCTTCTTGGAGGACGTCTTGGAGGGCTCTTGGGCCGTCTTTGAGGCCATCTTGAGCGTTTTGGAGGCCTCTTGGACCATCTTGGGGGCCTCCTGGGGCCGTGTTGGGCTTCTTGGGCGATCTTTTGGGGGCACTTGGGCCGTCTCGGGCCGTCGGAAGGCCGAACAAAAAGCAAATGCTACAACCCTTCAAAAACTAATGTTTGCCTTTTCGGGCCTTCCTGGAGGCCCTCTTGGAGGCCTCTTGGGCCATCTTAGGGCCATCTTCGGCCGTCTTGGTGGGCCCCATGGCCTGTCCGACGCCGTTGAAAGCCGTTTGGGGGGCCTCTCTGAGCCGACTTGGGGCCCTCTTGGAATGCTCCAGGGCCGTCTTGGAGGCCATCTTGGGCGTTAAAAAGGCCTCTTGGGCCGTCTTGGGGGCCTCTTGGGGCCCTCTTGGGGGCCTCTAGGGCCGTTCTGGGGCCATCTTGGAGGCCTCTTGGGCGATCTTTGGGCGATCTGTGGGGGTTCTTGAGCCGTATCGGGCCGTCGGAAGGCCGAAACGAAGGAAATGTCAAAATCCTTCAAAAACCTCCGGAACATCAGTGTTTTTTTAAACTTTTCTGGCCTTCCTGGAGGCCGTCTTGTAGGCTTCTTGGGCCGTCTTGGGCCAGCTTAGAACCAATTTCGGCCATCTTGGTGGGCTCCTGGCCCGTCTGACGCCGTCGGAAGCCGTTCGGGGAGCCTTTCTGGGCCGACTTGGGGCCCTCTTGGGGTGCTCCAGGGCCGTCTTGGAGGCCATCTTGGGCGTCTTGGAGGCCTCTTGGGCCGTCTTGGAGCCCTCTTGGGCCGTCTTGGAGGCCACTTGGGCCGTCACGGGGCCATCTTGAAGTCCTCTTGGGCGATCTTGGGGGTCCCTTGGGCCGTCTTGGCCCGTCGGAAAGCCGAAAAGGAATTACCAGAAGCCTTCAAAGTCCAGGAAAAATCAATGATGTTGCTTCTTCGGGCCTTCCTGGAGGACCTCTTGGGCCGTCTTGGAGGCCTCTTGGGGCCTCTTGGGCCATCGTCAGGCTATCTTAGGCCGTCTTGGGTACATCTTGGGCCGTCTTGGAGGCATCTTGGGGCCATCTGAGCCGTCTTGGAGGCCATCTTGGCCGTCTTGAAGGCATCTTGGCCGTCTTGAAGGCCATCTTAGGGCCGTCTGGAGCGGAAAACCGTTTGCAACCACCTCTTCCGGGTGGCCGGCGGGACGCGCCGGAGCCCCAGGGGGAGCTCTTTTGGAAAACGAACCAACACCAAAACCGAGAGGGTCTAACACGCCAGGCACCCCTTTAATAAATCAAAAGGGGGCGGCTGATCGAAGACGCCTACGGCGAATCACCGCCGCCCCCTGCCTTTTTGGAGGCGCATATGTGGCCGAACGTTGAGGCCAGACCTGCCAAGCCATCGGACCATGTGTTCCCCGAATCGGTTTGGAAAGCCTTCGGGGAACACGTGGGCATCTTGAAGGTCATCTTGGCCGTCTTGGAGGCCTCTTGGGCGATCTTTCGGCGATCTTTGTGGGCTCTTGGGCTGTCTCGGGCCGTCGGAAGGCCGAAAAGAAGGAAATGTCCAAATCCGTCGAAAACCTTAGGAAAATCAAGGATTTGGGCTTTTTCTGGCCTTCCTGGAGGCCCTCTTGGGGGCCTCTTGGACCAGCTTCGAGCCAACTTCGGCCATCTTGGTGGGTTCCTGGCACGTCTGACGCCGTCGGGAGCCGTCTTGGGGGCCTTTCTGGGCCAACGGGGGACCCTCTTGGAGCGCTTCGGGGCCGTCTTGGAGGCCATCTTGGGCGTCTTGGAGGCCATCTTGGGCGTGTTGGAGGCCTCTTGGGCCGTCTTGGGGCCCTCTTGGGGCCATCTTGGAGGCCACTTGGGCCGTCATGGGGCCCTCTTGGGGGCCTCTTGGGCGATCTTGGGGGCCTCTTGGGCCGTCTTGAGCCGTCGGAATGCCGAGAAGAAGCAAATCTAAAATCCTTCAAAAACCTTGGGAAAATCTATGATTTTGGCCTCTCCGGGCCCTCCTGGAGGACCTCGTGGAGGCCTCTTGGGCCGTCTGGGAGGCCTCTGGAGGGCCTCTTGGGCCTTCTTGGGCCGTCTTGGATGCATCTTGGGCCGTCTTGGAGGCATCTTAAAGCCATCTTAGCCGTCTTGGAGGCCATCCTGGCCGTCTTGGAGGCATCTTGGAGGCCATCTTTGAGCCGTCTTGAGCAGGAAATTGGGGAATTGAGGTCCGTGGCAATCCTCCCGGGACCCCGGCGGGACGCGCCGGAGCCCCAGGGGGAGTTCTTTTGGAAAAAGAACCAAAACCAAAACCAAAACCGAGAGGGTCTGCCAAGCACCCCTTTGCTAAAGCAAAAGCGGGCGGCGGATTGAATGGTCTTCGGTCCATCCTGCCACCGTGCCTGGGTTGCGGGTCAGAGTCCTCGGGGATGCTTCGTGGCGTCTCTTCGGAGCGCTCTCGGGGGCCTCAGAAGGGCTTGGGATCTCTTGGGAGCATGTGTAGGGCTTCTTGGGAGCGTCTTAGAAGACCTCTTGGGCTTCTGGGGCCTCTTGGAGCCTCTTGGGGGCGTCTTGGGACCTCCTGGGGGCGGGTTCCCCGTCTGTGCCCCCTCTTGGAGACGTCTTGGGGGCCTTTTGGGCCGTCTTGGAGGCCTCTTGGGCCGTCTTTGGGTCCTCTCGGGCGGTTTGGGACCCCTCTTGGAGGCCTCTTCAGCTGCCTTGGGCGATACTGGGGGCTTCTTGGGTCGTCAAAAACGCAAGGTTAATTAGCGATTTGTGCCTCTTAGGGCACTTGGGGGTGCTCTTGGGGCCCCCTTAGAGCTTCTTGGGGGCCTCTGTGGCCGTCTTGAGGCCACCTTGGGCGCCTGGGAGCGATCATGGGGCGGCTTGGGGCGCTCTTAGATCTTCTGGGCAGGGCCCTTAAGATATTCACAAACCCTCCACCTCTCAGGGCTCTAGGAGCCTTGAGACATTCCACTTCGTGCCAGAGGCCGTACAATCTTTAAATGTATGTATGTATATTTATATATATATATCATATTATATGACATGACATGATATTATATTAAAGTATATTATATTATGTTATATTATTTCATTTTATATTATGTATGTGTGTATGTATGTATGTATGTGCGTGGTGCAGTCTATGTGGTGCGCATTACAACGCGCAGGAATATGAGTGGTGCAAGCTATGTAATGCGATCTACGGGGTCCAATCTACGTGGCGGTTGTCTATATTGTGCAGTCTGCGCGGCGCAAAATATTGGCGCAGTCTATGTGGTGCAATTAATTTCTGTTCGCAGTGAGTTGTCCACTCCACTGCTCGCGCAAACATCCCACCCACCCACCCGCAACTTGGTTTGCAAAATATCTTAAGATCGTGACGGTGGGTACCACATGGCACTTGGCAACAACAGCGACGCCGACGACGACAGCGACAACGACGATGACGACGACGCCGACAACGACTACGACGACACCGACGACGTCTCCAACGACTTCGACGACGCCGACAACGACGACGACGATGACGACGACGACACCGACGACGACGACGACACCGACGCCGACGACGACGACGATGACAACGACGACGATGACGACGCCGACGACGACGATAACGACGACACCGACGACGACGACGACGTCAACGACGCCGACGACGGCGACGACGACGACGACGGCGGCGACGACGACTACGCCGACGTCGACGACGACGAAGACGACAACGACGCCGACGCCGACGACGACGACGAAGACGACGACGACGTCGCCAACGAAGACAACGAGGAAGGAGGGAGGACGACGACGGCGACAACGACGACAACGACGAGGGAGGAGGGAGGACGGCGACGACGCGAACGACGAAGAAGGAGGAAGGACGGCGACGCCGACGACGTCAACGACGAGGGAGGAGGGAAGACGACGACGACAACGACGACGACGACGACGACGACGGCGACGAAATGGGAGGGACGACGACGAGACGCCGACGACGGACGACGACGACGACGAGGGAGGAGGAGGAAGGACGACCACGGCGGCAACGACGACGGAAACGACCACGACGCCAAAGAGGACGACGACGACGAACACGAGAAAAGACAGAGGATGACGTAGGCGACCACGACGACGACGCGGGAGGAGGGAGGACGGCGACGACGACGACGACGACGACGACGCAAGAGCGCGCGCGCACGCTTTTGTTGAAAATCCGTGTTGCGAAACCTTGGGTTTTTGTAGGTTTTACGCACGATTTTGAAATCCTTCCGAATCCGATGGGTTTTGAATGTTTTCGGCATACGCCCGCGACGACGCGCGCGTCTGCACTTCGTCCCATTTGTTGCAGAGGATTCTCGCGACGGCACATGCGCAAGGGCGTTCGACAGATTTCGACATGCGCGCGCGAAGCCCGTTTGGTAGCATGTTGTGAAAATGTTGAAAAGCTTGTGGTTTTCTGAAGATTTCGCAAGAGCTCGCGCGGAAGCTTTTTTAGCAAATCAGTGTTGCGAAACCATGTGTTTTTTGTATGTGTGTTGGAAACTCGATTGCGAAATCCTTCCGGCACCGCAGGTTTTTGAAGGATTTCGGCATGCGCGCGCGACGGCGCGCGCGTGTGCACTTCGTCCCGTTTTTTGCGAGGGATTCGTGAACAAGTGCTATGTTAGAACAAAACATGTTACCGCATAGTGTTTTTTGCCCAGGAACCTCAGGGGGGGGGACCTGGCCTAGTTGGGATGATATGATTTCGTATTTAGGGTGGACGAGTGTGCAGAATATATAATATATATATATATATATTATATATATATATATATATGTGAAAATATATTATCCCAGGGGGAACCGATAAGTCCGGGGGGGTAGAGTCTATTTTCTCTTTAGAAAGGAGAATATATGTCGTGCGCAGTGTATGCAGTGCGGTCTAAGTTGTGCAATATCTGTATATATACATACATACATACACATATGTGTGTATATATATGTATGTATGTATGTCTTTATGTCTGTATGCATTGTGCTATCTATGTGGTGCACTTTACGTTCTGCAATTCCGGCGGCGACGGGGCAGCGACGGCGACAACACAGCCGCCAGGCCGACAAGCGGGCCCCGACGACGGGCGGCGGCGAGGCGGCGACGGGGTGGCGACGGCGACAACATGGCCGTCAGACCGCCAGTGCGGCCCAGGCGAAGGGTGGCGACGGGGCAGCGACGGCGACAACATAGCCGCCAGATTGGCCCAGTTTCTTCGACAAGAAGTGCTAACCCCTAAGTCCCTAAGTCCAAGCACTGGTTGGGGAACATAGTTATAATCATATGCATATCAATGTGTGTCAGATGCGCATACAAAAACATGCAAAACTAAAAAGCGCTACCGCATGACGACCTTGGGCCTCTGCTGGGGGGCGGGGGGGGAGTGGAGCATTTTGGGGCAGGACTCGGGACATTCTCGGGGCTTGTCCTTGAGATTTGGGGCGCGGCCTACGTGGTAAGAACGCAAGGCAAGGACGGCTCGAACAGGAATCCAGCAGTTCCTCTCATTGCGGGGTGGGGACGAAGCGCGTAAGGCTTGGTGTTGCAATGTCTTCCGGGTCCGTTGCGTCGGAGGTTGCAGCTTCTGTCTCTAAGGGGGGGGCGGCGCACTGCCGCCGACGCGCGCGTTTGGCCCGACCAGCGCCGGGCACTGCAGGGTGCGGTGGGGAGATTTTTTGCACGAGGGATTCGCCGCTTGGCAGATAAAGTGGGTCCAGCTGTCACAGTCGATGGTGCCAATCAGAACCCCCTTCGGGAATATGCGCATGGTGCCAAGGTGGCACAAGGGCGACGCGGTTGACCTCGTGCTTCTTGTGACGGCCTTCTGCACAGGCGCAAACATGTTGCCCCAGGTGGGCCTCGTCCTCCTACTGGTAGATGTGGTAACGGACTGCATAGACAGCTTTGCCCAATTGTTCATCCACTGGCTAGTCGAAGGGTCGTTCGAGATCAACGAGTTGTTGGCAAAGAAGGTGTCACTTCTGGGGGTAATGATTCTGGTCACACTGTATCAGTGGAAAAAAAGAATGGGAAGCACGTCGACTTCTAGTTCAGCGTTGGATGAGATTGACGAGGACGTTTTGGATCCAAGCCTGGGTTGCCAGGGATGAGTGAGTTGAAATGTCGATCTAGTTGACTATCAGTTGTCAATGTGTTCGTCATTGGGTTCAGCACCTTTGTCTTGAATGGTCTCTGCAGAGCCAGCAGCGTTGTGGAAATTCATTCGACACGTGTCCTGTCCAGTCACCGGCATAGTGGGATGTCCAGCGGGAGAAGAGGAGAAGGCTTACGAGGAGAGTGGGGAGCAGAATGTGGGAGAAGAGGCGGATTGGGATGGAGGAGGAGGAGGAGCAGGAGGAGAAGGAGGAGCAGGAGGAGGGGAGGCAACGGTCAGGAGAACATTTCTGCCACGAGGTGCCAGGTGCCAGCAGGAGAGCAGGAGGAGGAGGAGGAGGCGGAGGAGGAGGCGGACGATTAAGTCCTTGCAATTACTTTTTTTCGCGACGGGAAGCGTCCCCTTGGCAAGACGAGCCCCCCGACGGGCTTGTCATGCAGGCGAGAGCCCGCGTTTGCAAAGGAGTTGCGCTCCATCCTGGTAGTCATGAGAACTCTCGGGCTTACGCGGCACCGCCGACCCCTTTGGGTGTAGTAGATGCCTGCCAGAAGGATGATTATCGCATGGAATTGGGCACACACCGCCGCCGTGGCGCTCTCCATCTTGGTAGTCATGAGAATTCGGCTGCCTCGATATGCCCGTTGTGAAACGCAACACGTATCGTGTTTGAAACGTCCGTGTCAATACGTTGCGCGTTGGTTCGGCGTATTGCCCCACGTTTTGGCGAGCGTATCGCGTCAGACCTGCGTGAACAGCCTAGATGTTGAGCTATGTGTCAAAACGCTACGAGTTGCGCGTTGCGTATCGGGGCAGCTAAGCGTGAGAAACATCAAGATGCACGGGCATCAAGCTCAAGGAATGTTCATGCGAGAGCCACATTTTGAAAAGGGCCGCCACTATGCCGTGTAATTGCCGCGAGTTGTCATGTTTCGGACGGTAAATTCTGTATGATCGCAGGCCTAGATGTTGACACCAACACCAATATCGGCGGTGTGTCTCCACCGAAGGAAGAAGACCCCGATTTCGGTTATGGTGGTAATG
>CAUYUJ010015999.1:134372-151872 GCA_963575745.1 Prorocentrum cordatum | reverse complement strand
GGAAGGCTTGACGCTATCTTCGGCTTCAGGATGGCACATGCTGGGCCTCGGGGCCGTCAAAACAACGACTCGGGACGAAAAACGGGTCGCGGGGCATGGGTCGAGCCGAGACCCTTAGGGGTCCACGCCACGAGGAAATCATGACGTCTTGGGCCTCCGTGGCCATGTTGGCTCACGCGAGCCTGGCTTTCGGGAGGCCCTCGTGCGGCGCGCGCCCGTCGGCGCTCGGGTGCACGCTAGCGGCCGCGACATGGAGACTTGCCCTGCACCCTGCTGGGTGCCGCCGGGTGCCAGGGAGGGCGCCGCCAAGCAGTGGGCGGCGGCTTCCGCTCGCACTCTTGCTCGACGCCTTCGGCGAGAGTGGCGCAAGACTGAAGCTGGCGCAGCGCGTGCCCAGGCCCTGCACTGGCGGGTGGCCATCTTCCGCCACTCGTTGTCCGTGCACTGGTCTGTGGGCGATCGCGTCGGCGGACATGAAGCCTCCTTGGCCACAGCAGCGCGAGGCGCGCAGCTGCTGGGACTGGCGGAGCTGGGGGAGCTGGCGCTGGAGGCCGCGACCCACGCCAACTGGGCTAGGCATGCCCCCCCGCCAGGCCTATGCTCCCTGGCTGCAGCGCCCGTGGGCGTCCGGCACGCTGTCCTCGAGAACTTCCGCGTGTGACTGCACGGCGCCGAGGGCCAACACGCCGACGTCCTTCTGGCGGCCCTTGGAGTCCTTCCGGAATCCGAGGGCGAGAAGCCTACGACCCTTCATCTTGCGACCTTTCTCTTCACGAGCTCCCTGCTCAAGCTGAAGCTCATCCTGGCGACTGCTTCCCTGGTGGTGCTGACGCTCATCAGGCCGCCGATCGTCGGGAACCAGATGCAGCCCGACGTGAACTCCTTCGTTTTCAAGTGGCCGATCCTCTTCATGGTGCTCTGCCTGAGTTCCCTGATGAAGTTGCTGATCGTTTGGACGGCGCTGGAGACAATGTTGTTGATAATCCTCTGGCCGTACGTCCACCTCTTCGTGACGTCTTTCGTGCTGCGGGTGATGAAGCCATACATGACACTCTACGCGATGACGATGATGTTCATGAAGTCTTGTCTCAACCTCGTCTGGCTGCCGACGGAGGCGAGGAAGGCCGTTGTATTCCTGGCGGTGCTGATGGTGCTCTGCCTGAGCTCCGCGATGAAGTTTCTGATCGTGTCGACGACGCTGGAGGTGATGACCCTCAGGCCGCACGTCCACATAATATTGATGAAGTCTTTCGCGCTGCTGGTAATGCAGCCCGTTGTGATTCGCGTCGCACACCTAGCGACGCTGTTCCTGGTTCTGCATCCCAGCGCCTTCCGTTTAGGTTTGCTCCGAACAGTTTCCGCCCTCCCGATTTCTGGACCGATGGAGATCCTCGGAGGGAGTACCGTCGGAAGTGGTAGAAACGGTAGATGCCTTAGACGGGGGTGGGGTGGAGAGATTGAGTGAGGCAGGATGAGTTTCGATGTTGCATAGCTGTGCCGCCTTGTTATCACCGATTGTAGATTGCGATTAGCTAGTCATTCTGAGCAGGTGAGCAGGTGGAGCAGGATTGACTCGATAATGCACAGCGCCGCTGTGCTATCACTGTTGTAGTTGAGCCTTCGCTCTGCTTTCGGGCCCTAGGTGTTTCGGTGCCCCTTCTTCAGTCGCGTCCCTCCGCTCATTTGTCTGTGGTTCCTGGGGCCCGTCCTTCGTACTCGTTCGGCCCACTCGGGCCCCTTCCGTCGCGCGTCGGCTACGCGCAGGAGTTATTGTTCTGATGATAGCCCGGCTTAAAAGAAACAGCCACAACAACAATAATAATTTTAAGATTGTTCGCCCTTATATGCTCGAGTGTCCAATAATGCGTATTTCCCAACCCTCGATTTCGTCTTCGATCGAACCCCTTTTGGGGGGTATACCTTTCTTCCCTGCAGGCCGGGCCCCGGCAAGCGGCGGGGCGGCCGCGGACCGTCGGCCTGGCCAGCGGCAGCGCTGATCGGCGGGGCGGCCGCGGACCGTCGACCCGACCCCAAGAGGGACGGACAGGGGACCGACCACGACGACGACGACGACGTCGAAGACGACGGACGACGACGACGGCGACGACGAGCGAAAGCGAGAGCGAGAGAGAACGACAGCAGGGCCACGAAGGACACGAAGTAGGCGACGAAGGGCGACAGCGGGGACACGAAGGGAATGCGTATGGGGCCACGGAGAGCGCGAACCAGCGGGGGCCACGAAGTGCAGATAATGCGGGGCCACAGAAGGCAACGATGGTCCATTGAGGGTAGCAACTGGGCCACGTAGGACAGTGAGGGGGACACCAATGGCGACAGCGGGGCCACGAAGGGCATGCACATGGAGCCACAACGGGCGCGACTCCTGGGTGCCTGGGTGTCGGGAGCGCGGCGCTTGGGCAAATTGCAGGAAATTCCAACGCAAGGCCATTCTTCAGTAAAATGCCAGCAAGTCTCCAGCGAGAGCGCGACTCCAGAGCGCCGGGAGAGCGATTCTTGAATAAATTGTAAGGACGTCCCAAGCGAGAGCGCGATTCCTGAATAGAAAGCGAGGAAGTCTCGGGCGGGAGCGGGGGTCCTGGCTAAATTGTAAGGAAGTCTCAGGCGGGAGCCGTTGTTGTTGTAACCCGAGGGGCCAGGGGCCCAGTTTGAGCATCAAGACTTTCCCTAACAAAACAAGGTGCGAGCGTCGAGCTGCACACTTTGATTGAGAAAAAACAGTATGCACCAGTGGGGGGGATCAACATGAATAATTCTTCAGAAATGAGAATTCAACAACAAAAATGGGTGCGGAGCGAAAATCCACGCGAAGGGCGGGGATCGACAGGCTCTGGCGACCTCCGAGGCCGGAGGTCGTTTAGGGCTCAGCGGGTCGCGCCGCGTCCGACAGCGCAGGGCCTGCGTCGAGGCGGGAGCTTGCAGTTTGGGTTCTCCGGAGCTCCCCACTCCTCGTCGAACTTCCCAACTGGTCCTCGCGGCCCTTCAGGCCTGGCATCACAGAGATCCCAGACGACTCCTGCGGAGTCGGCATGGGCCCGCCAGACGCTGCATGTCAAAGCCCGGTGCGCGGCGGCCTCGGGAAGCGGAGGATCGGGCCCACGGAGGCGGTCAGCAGCGGCACGTGCTTCAGAGCTCGCCTCAGCAGGTGGCACATCGAGCAGAAAACAAACGGCACCACCCCACCTGCGGCCATCTATGCTGCGCTGCGGCCCGTCGCACGCGAAAGCCCAAGCCGGAGCTCATGGTATACAGTCGAGCATCTGATTCAGAAACCTCCTCCCAGACCGCTGGGCCAGCGTTTTTCAACCAACTTGTCCGAAAATTGGCTCAGTTTCTTGAACGCGTTCGCCCCTCCAGCATTAGCACGAACACCTGGCCCAGGTTCGTCTTACGAAACTTCCAGGAAGCTGGGCCAGGTTTCTTAAGATATGTTATTATTGATCAGATGTTCGGCTGTATGCTGAGGCCCGTGGGGCCGCAGGTGGGCTGGTGTCGTCTGGTCCAGCGCAGACTCAGAGAGCGGCCCTGCGCAGGGTTCCATCAGGGCCTCCTCCTCCTCCTCCTCTTCCTCCTCCTAATATTCCTCATCATCCCCCTCCTTATCCTCATCCTCCTCCTCATCCTCATCCTCCTCCCCATCTTTCTCCTCCTCCTCCTCCTCCTCTTTCTCCTCCCCTTCTTTCTCCTCCTCCTCGTCCACCTTCTCCTCCTCCTCCTCCTCCACTTTTTTCTCCTCCTCCTCCTCCTCCTCCTTTTCCTCCCCCTCCCCTCCTCCTCCTCCTCCTCCTCCTCCTCCTCCTCCTCCTCCTCCTCCTCCTCCTCCTCGGGGGGGGGGGGGGGGGCGCGGCGTGCCCGTAGGCGTGCGCAGACCGCGCGTCTTTCTCGGGGCTCGCCAGGCCCGTGGCCTCTCGGGGCTCCGCGGGCGGAGCCCGTCGACGGCCGCGGTGCGCTCGCGGCCCGGCCGTGGCGCAGATTCGCGCCGCCTGCCGACGGCCCCGTCGCGGCCTGCTTTCGGCCGGCCCCATGGTCCAGGATTGCAAAAAAAAACCCAGGATTGCAAAAAAAACCCAGGGTTTTTTTGCAATCCTTCGGTTTTTTTGCAATCCAGGGTTTTTTTGCAATCCTTCTTTTTTGCAATCTTTCGGCCGACCCCATGGTCCAGGTCCGCAAGGTGCGCGCACGCGCAGGACTCGTAGCAAGGAGGCGGGGGGGCCAGGCCTCACGGCCTGGTTCGCGACCAGGCCTCACGGCCTCGTGCGCGACCAGGCCTCACGGCCTCACGGCCCCGTGCGCGACCAGGCCTCACGGCCTGGTTCGCGCACGCGCGGGACTCGCAGCAAGGAGTGGGGGAGGAGGGCGGGGAGGAAGAGGGCGAGACTCCCGTCTGGCTCGAAGCTGCGTGGCTGGAGCATTGCTGCCACGTCCACTCCTGAATCGGCTGCGCTGCCGTGCAATCAGTGCTTGGCTACCGACATCGAAATAACCAGGCCTTTGGCGTTGATATGCGGAGAGGGTGGATGTGGTGCGGCAGAGACTGGGGTAACCCGCAGCTTAAGGTCTTGAGCAACGCGCACCGAGCAATGTCAAGACGAAAACGATGGCAAGCATATACATATAAACATGTTGTTGGCACCCGTAGATGCACATGCATATAGATACAGAAAACAGGCTTCTAGCATGAGTAGAGGGCAGGAGAGGTACGTAGATTCTTGCAGCATGCGAGATCGATGCATCACGAGCAGGAGGAGGGTGCAGAGGCCTACTCCTGCTGCATAACACCGGCGGCGGTCGCTTCACGGTGGAGGAGCTGCTCAAGGAGCGGACGGGTTTGGCTTCCATAATTTCTTCGCTGTGTGTCAAGGGCAACGGTAGGGGGGGATAGGCTCAGAGGGGGGATGGATCGACCCCCCATCGCACATTGATCGCCGATAGGGGCCCGATGGCCCACCCCGCCCAGGAAGGTGCGGATTCGTTGTCGGGGGCCCATCGCCGATCAGTCGCTGACGCCAGGTCGGTGTTTCCCCCCTGTGCCAGGCCGCCAGTATGGTGACCGGGGCGGGGCGTTGCAAGCTGCAGTCTGGGTGCGTGGGTGATCTCTGTTTTTTCTTCCGCTGGGTCGTGCTGCTGCTGAGCTTATCTGCTCGTCTGGGAGGACAGGGCGGCGGTCGCTGGCTCCTCTGGTGTGCAGTACAGTTGCCCGTGGTGCTGTCTTGTCGCGTCGGACATGCTTCTGCCAGATGCTGTCTCTGAATGATGTGGCGGTCGCCGTTCTCTGACATGAGTATAGCTGCGGCTCGAAACTGCACAGTCAGCGATTACCGGTTTTTCGTACAAGCGCTCGTAGCGGAATTGCTTGCGGTGAGGCCCATAATGTGATAGTATCGTATCGCGTTGGCGTGACATTCATCGATACATCTTTAACCAGGCCTTTTTGAAATTGCGCATTCCCAATTGTGGTTTGCATTGTTACACTGGTTGTTTTGGCAGCCGATTGCGATGCTTTTGAGCTGGTGGCAATGTTGCCGCTACTGTCGATGTCGCCAGGTCCCATTGGAACGAGGCAGTGGTTTTCTTGGCAAAGAGATGCGGGCCGAATCGAAGCAGAGAGGGCGGACGCGCGCCTGTCATCAGCGCGCGGCCCAGGTGATGCAGGATGTACCCGCAGCGATGGTGCTCCGATCACTCGCGTTGCCCCGCATTTGCAAAGCGTGGCCGCCGAAGGTGACAAGTCATTCAATGACTCTGCGCTTACAAGGCCGCCGACTTTTCCTGACACGTCCCCTGAGCACACTCTGAGGGCTGGGCTGGAACTAGACCCCGACCGCCTGCCCCGAAAATCCAGAGCGCAGAGCGTTCCAGAACGCCTTGGAATTGCCGCGGAGCCCGAATCATCCTCCACAACCGCCTGATCTCAGAGATCCCTGAGTTGTCCTGGTCCGATGTTGCCTTTTTCTCTTTCTTAGGCAAGCTACGGTAGGGGCGTTCGTTAAGGAACGTGCCCAGGAAGCTTCAGACCCTGGAGAGTTCCTTCTCTGATGAGGGCGGCGGTGGTATCCATTGGGGTTCCACTTGCTTCCAGACCCTAGATTCCTTATCGAAGGTTTCCTTGTCTAATGCCCCCACCGTATTGGGCCTCGAGGGCCCGCAGCGTCAGGCAGCCTGGGCTCGCGCGGCACGGGCAACAAAAGTCCCCGTGCCTCCTCGAGAATCCTGCGGCGCAGCAGCCGGCGGGGCGGCATGCAGAGCAAGCCCGACACACTCCACCCCCACCTCGTTCCCCCCCCCTTCCCCCCTCCGGATGGCGGTCCGAGGCTGTCCCGGCCTCAGCCTCGTCTCCAGGCCGGGGCTAGAGCGTCGCGCGCGCCGCAGCACCGATGCACTGGCGACCTTCCTGACCCTCCTCCTCCTCCTCCTCCTGCTGCTGCTGCTGCTCCTCCTCCTCCTCCTCCTCCTCCTCCTCCTCCTCCTCCTGGCGCGCGACCCGGCGCCCGATCTCCTCCACCCCGAGATCGCAGATGCATCGCCGTTGCATCTGCAATGCGGTGCGATGCTCCGACCCCGCTGCCTCCGGCCCCGTGCGGGAGGCACCGCTGCCTCCCCTCGGGGGCCCCCCAGCGGTGTGGGGACCACACCCGGTCTGGCGACCCATGTAGAGATCCAAAGCAATGGACAGAGCAAGACGGAAGCTCCTCGCATGATCCAAAGTAGTGAAAATAGCAAGACGGATGCTTTTCGAAGTTTTCGGCCTCTAGGGTGCCCTCGCCGGCTCCCCGGGACCGTCAAAAAACGACGGCCCCTGGGGAATGGGTCGGGAATTGCAGGGACCCCCGCATGGCAAAAATCACGGCGCCGGATCTCCGGTGACTCAGCGGGGACCCAGGGTGACCGAACAGCTTCTGGCCTTGGGTCGTCTCTGAAGATTTCGGGGTCGCCGCACGGTCCGCCACCGCACCGTTTCGGGACCACCCAGCCTCTCGCCACCTCCGCGCGCCCCCAGCGCCGGGAGCCACATCTCGGCGGTGAGCCCGAGGGGCAAGCGAGAAGGGGCGGGCCTTCTCAGAAGACTCGGAAGTCCCCCGGCCTTATGAGATCGGGGGCAACGACAGGGGGGGGATAGGCATAGGGGGGATGCATCGACACCCAATCATAATCGCCAATTGATCGCCGATAGGGACCCGATAGCCCCACCCCGCCCAGGAAGGTGCGGATTCACAATCCGGGGCCTATCGCCGATCTATCGACGATGTGTCGCCGATTCCAGGCCGATGCATCCCCCCCATTGGTCCATCCCCCCCCCTATCGTTGCCCCTCATGAGAAGTCCCCCAGGTCTTCCTGGAAGACACGGCAAACCTCTCAGAAGGCGCGAGGGCTCCTGATCGGAGAAGTCCCGCCGCCTTCCGAGAAGGCCTCCTCCTTCCCACTTCTCCCCTCCCGCTCGCCGCCGACAGTCCCCGCGCGCACTGACAGCAAAGTGCCGCCCGCAGAAAGCCACGTGAGAGCCCCGCAAGGGCCCGGGCCGCAGAGGGCCGGGCCCGCCGCGGCCCGCCGCGGCGGCCCGCGCGGCGGCGGCACCAGCTTCCGGAGGTCGGCGCCACGCCGGCCGCGCCGCTGGGAGCGGAGGCTCTCGCAGGAGTGTCCCCGGGAGGCGCCCGTCTCCGCGCGCGGCTTCTGCTGCGGGGCGCGGAGGGACGGGGGGGGGCGCGCTGCACGAGGGGGGGGGGGAGAGGTGCCCTTCCTGGGAGGCCCCAGGGGCCTCCCTCTGGGGCCCCCAGGGGGCCCCTGTTCGGCCGCCCTGACTGCCCCCCCCCCCTGATCGCCCCCCCCCCCCCAGTTATCGCGGCTGGGTTTAAGTCGGGGCTGTCCCTCTACAGGAGGAGTATTCCAAAATAGTCAACAAATAGTATGGGGACGACTTTTTAGTATCTTGAGTATGTTTTGAAGACTTTTTGAGTATCTTGCATTATTTCTCCAAAACCCGCCTGCAAGAGGACTCGCACGACCTAACGCTTGGTTGTTGGACGGCTTCCGGGCGGTGTCCAGATGTCTCCCGGCGTCCCTCCTCCTCCTCCTCATCCTCATCCTGCTCCTCCTCCTCGTCCAGAGCTCAAAGGGGCCGGCGCCTCCAGAAGGTCGTGGGGTAGGCGGAGCGTTGGGCGGCGGGTGGCGTGCTGGCCGCCACATGGCACATACGGTCGACCCGTGCAGTGAGGATGCGCGGTAGGGATGCGACGGCCTTGGAGGGCCACGTAAGGGGAACAAACAATGGCATAATCATAACAACTCGGAGGTCCGCGCATTTCTAGGTCCCTGGCGGCGCCTCCGGCACCGCCCCTGGCGAGTTCCGCGCGCCAGGGAGGGGGTCCAGTGCCGATCCGAGGTTCATGTGCAAGGGCCTCGGAGGCCCATGTGAACGTTTTTCGAGCGAGGTTGGTCAGCGACAGTCGCTGAGGATGGGCTGAAGGGGCAAGGATGCAAGGGTACCCTTGGGAAGGTTACCCGTCCGTACCATGCGGGTTGACTGTGAGCCTCGTCGCAACATGGCGTATAAGCGAGCGTGCCCAGTGCTGCATGCCGAGGATGCTCGGAGATTGCCGCGCACTGCTCCGAAAAATGTTCACGCTTAGCTGCTTGTCTTGTCGGAGATGCCAATCGGGGTGGTGAGTTTCGGGAGCTTCGCGTTTCTCGAGAGTTCAGCGCTTAGCGAGCAGTGAAATCAGCCCGAGGAGACCTCCACCGACCTGAAGGGCCGTGCGACGAAGAGTTCGGAGAGAGCGCCCAAGCCGCTTTCTATGGCGAGCTCCCCAAACAGTGCTTGCACTTCCGAGCTTCTTAATAAGCGTCGGGGGGAGCGTCACCCCCGCCGACGACAGCCCCACATCGACCCCCGTCGCGGGCAGCCATCGCGCGCCAAAGGCGTTCCGACCCCCGTCGCGGCGCGACGACGAGGCGAGGTTGACCCCCGCCGCGGGGGTACCCCCCCACGCTCATTAAGATACCCAGAGTAGGTGGTTCTGCTGGATCTCTTAAGCAGCTGGATTGTGTTCCGGGTGCTCGTCCAGTGCCCGTCCGTGCGCGCGCACCCCGTGGACGCTTCGTGCTGGATGGCAGCTCCGGGTTTCTGCTCGGTGCCCGCCCATGGCCGGGGGCGGCCAAGAGGGGGGTGATGATTGCTGGTCGGTGGGTATCACGGCGTGGGCCATATGATATGATGCTTCCTCAGATTTCGTGGCGTCACGCCCCCAGGCCCCTTCCCCGTGGACCGCGCACATGCTGCCGGCCATGATTTGTGCCCTCTTGGCCGCCCCCGACAGGGGCGCTTCTGGGTTTGGGCCCAGTGCCTGCCCGAAGACGCCTCGTGCACTAGGCTTTGCATAGCTTGCGCCGCTAGATTGCACAACTTAGCCTATACCACCGCGTTGCTTGCATTGCTTGCACCGCGTAGTTGACCTAACATGGCTCACACTGCACAGTTTTACCGCATGGCTTTCACCACACAGCTTGCATCACATGGTTTGCACCACGTAGCTTGCACCGAGTACATTGTCCCCAAACCAGAATGGACTACCGCCCGCCGGCCCCAACGTATCAAGCCCCTCTGGGACACGGTTAGTTAATTACACATGATGTTGTTGCCTTTCTCATTTACCGTAAGAACTCATACCATCCCAGGAGGGTTTCGTACCAACGCCCTCCCCATCCTTTTCAAATAGTACAATGCTTGCACACTCGTTCTCCCCCAAAGGGGAAGTACGCAAGAAACACCTTCAAAAAGTGCAGAACGTCCACGCGCGCATACTTCACGCGACGCAGTACGGTGGGGGCGTTCGTTAAGGAACGTGCCCAGGAGGCTTCAGACCCTGCAGAGTTCCCTCTCTGATGAGGGCGGCAGCGATATCCATGGCCAGCCCACGATTTGCTTTCCACTGGCTTCCAGACCCTGGATTCCTTATCGAAGGTTTCTTTACCCAATGCCATCACCGTACATCCGCGTTGATCCAGCATGCGCCCAGCACCAAAATAATAGCACCCCGGCCACACGCGCGCGCGCGTCGCAGTCGTTCCCAAGCCGTTGGCTCTCGAAGCATTTCAGGGCAGAGCTCTTCAAAAGCATGTAGCAGCAGCTGTCCGACAACAAATCTGCCATATGTTTTGGACTTCTATACGAGCGCACTTCCTCATCATCACCCTCATCAGCGCCATCGCATCACCGCCAGTATCGCCGTCGCATGCCATTGCCACCATCACGAATCAAGCACCTTCATCACTTGCACATGGACATCATCATTGTGATCGTTATCGTCGCCACCAGCATCGGCGCCGTCATTGTCCTCACCGTCGTCATCGTCATCATCGCCACCACCATCGCTGTGATTATCATCGTTGCCGCCGTTGTCGACGTCATCATGATGTCGCGCCCGCACGGTTGGGATGCGCTGGCGCCCAGATTGGCTTCCCATGGCCCCTCATGGTGGTTCGGGAAGTGGTCGTGTTTGTCCTCGCGTTCAGTCGCTTGCACCCACGCCGAGCACCGCCGACGCGAAGAGGCGAACCCGCGGGCCCGCAGCTTGGCTCAGACCCTGGGCGCAGGCCAGGGCTGCTCGCGGACAGGGCCTCCCCGGCAGCCTCGGGCTCATGGAGGCGGCTCTTGGGCCGTGGGAGGGCTCCGAGCCCATCTGGAGCGCAGCGCAGCGGGTCGCGAGGGAGACACAGAGGCGGCGGAGCGAGCTCCTGAGCATGCGCAGCGCCACAGCGGACCCAGGCGGATCCGCGCCGGGCCCTGACGAGGCCGCCTCCGCTGCGCTCGGGGAAGGGCTGCCCCGAAGATCCGACGCTGCAAACAAAAGCAGGACGTCGCGGAAAGTCACACCCGGAGCCCAGGGCCCCATCTTTTTGCGCAGTGTGTCCCGACCTGTGGATCTGCGAGGGCCTTGGGGCCCGAAGCCGGGCGAAGACGCCCAGTGTGGAAAAGTTGCGGCGCCCGGATCTGAGGGCCAGCGTGGCCCAGGTGGCGAAGCTGCCCGGCGCCGTGGCGGAGGGCCCTGCGCAGTCCAGCGCCCCGTTCGGTGCCCCTCCCAGCTCGCGCTCCAGGCACTCAGCGGGCGAACAGAAATTGAAGCGCACGTAGAGAAATCACAGAAGGTCCCGCTCGCCTTGGATGGAATGCATATTGGCGAATCGCGCCCAACAGCGCCAAATAGCGCCCAGCAGCGCTCAAATAGCGATAGCGCGCAATAGCGACGTTTAGCGCCCAGTAGCGACAAGTGAGGGAGGTGCATCATGTCCGCATTGCTCGCGCTTGGGCGCCATGGGGACGACAAAAAGTGTCCGTGAGCTCCTCTCGAACGGTATGAAGCACATTTGTCCGCCATCGGGGGCGCATACAGTCGGCCCGGATTAGTAGGCCGACCTTGCCAGATCAAGGGTACCCTCGTGTCCTGTGTCTTGCGACCCATGCCGCCTGCATTTCTGTGGCAACGTGGCCCTCGGAAGGGTCTTGTGTCCCTCGGAAGGGTCTTGTGTCCTCTCGCGTATCCTCTCCAATCAAGTCCGACTGTACGTCCCAGGGCGGCTGTAAAGTTTCTACCCCCGCCTGCCACCACAGGGCAGCCCTGGGACAAGCGCCCCGATCCTGGCACACCACGCTTCGGCGCGACGCGCTATCCACGTCTCCATTCCCTAGCGTCAACGTCTCGAGCCTGTCCGAGCCTCCCGCCCCGCGGAGCGGAGCGACACGCTGTCCGCTGGCAGGGCACAGCGTGTCGCCGGGGGCCGCCGCGGCGACACGCTAAGCACAAGTTCCCGACCGCATTGCTGTCTCGTTTCTGCTGTTTCTGTTCCTCGATCTCGACCCCCCGAGGCCTGACACCAGGCCCTGGGGTAGTAGGAAAGTTGCTCGGGGAGAGGGAGAGAGAGAGAGAGAGAGAGGGACTAGCCCCAGGGTATGTGTGTCGGGGCCTGCGGGGCCGCGCGTCGAAAGAATCACGTCGTCGAATGCTTGGGCTCGGGCAGGCAGGCGACCCAGAGGTCCCTGGAGCTCTGGGAGGTCCTCGGAGGGCGCCACGGGCCGTCGCGGCGACACGCTGGGCAGAAGTTCCGCGCCGATGTGGTTCGATGCGCGGATCTCCTGAGGTCTGGGCGATGCCCCCAGTCGGGGCTCAAGAGACGGGGGCCATTGCAAACGAGGGTCAGTCAGAGTGCCAGATCTTGCAGGATCCTGCAGGGCCAGGGATGCATTGACCCGTGCTTGCGCCCAGGACCCTGCAGGGTCCCGCAGGGTCTTGCAGGATCTTGCAAGGCCTGGCTGACCCAGGCTGGGATTGACCCGGGTCAGTAGATCCTCGACCCAGGGCCAGCTTGTCATCCCGAGTCTCTTTCTCACGGTCCTGGGGCCCTTCGAGGGCCCCCGGAGGCCTAAAATGGCCCCAAAACCAGCTGATGCCATTTTTGTCGCGGCCTCGGAGAGTTGGGTGCACATTGTTCCTCGCCCCCGAAGTCTCGACCCACTCCCGAGGACCGGCTTGTTCATCCTGAGCCGTGTTTTGACGGCCCTGGGGCCCGGCGAGAGGCCGAAGGCGGCCGAAAAAAAACGTCTTGACTTTTCAATGCGGTCGGACCGAGGTATAAGATCGAGGTCAGTTTGGGCAGGGTGCCCTCATGGTCTCCGTGCTTGTTGGACGAGATTGTACATCTTGGGGGAGGGTGCCCTTCGTGGTGTTGTGGTTTGGGGTGCTTTGGCTGGCGGAGGGTCTCGTGCTCTTGGAGGACGTTCTTCTGCCCGCCACGCGCAGGAAGTAGGGGCATCGAGGAAGGCTCCGGGGAATCACCCCTGGTTCTCAGCAGGCGCGGGCCTTGTCTTCAGGCGGTCGCAGACATGGATTAAGGGGACGTGGATTAGCGACGGGTCCCGCTTCCATGGGAAATCGCGGATTCCCGCCGTCGAGCAAGGCGGCACTGGCCGCATGTTGGGGAGGGCACCTCCCCGGATCCATGGATTTGGCGACTGCGCGCCAGATCCATGGGTCGCTAATCCATGTTTGCGCGTCCCCGATGTAAGGCCAGCGCATTATGAAAAGCAGCTTCCTCCTAAGAAGCCTCCCCCCTGAGATCCGACGCAGCGAAGAAGCTGCAACACCAGGAAAGGTCACGCCCGGAGCCCTGGACCCCATCTTTCTGCTTCCTTCTTCGAGCCCGATCGATCTGCGAGGGTCCCAGGGCCCGACAGGGGGCGAACACGCCCGGCTCGAAAGAATTGGGACGCCAGGATCTCTGGGCCCCCCCCCTTCCCCCTTCTGCCCTTACGTCGGGCCTGTCCCTCTACAGGCGAATATTCAAAAATAGTCTAAAAAGTAGTCTGGGGACAATGTGTTACTATGTTTGAACATGTTTGGGCATCTTGGGGGTATGTTTTATGTTTCGTCCATAATCCGCCCGTAGGGGGACCCGCCCGACCTGGACCCCCCCCCCCTTTGTGCGCGCCGCCAAGTCTCTCCTCGGTCCGGCCGCACGTGGGCTCGCCAGCTCTGCACCGTTCTCGAAATTATTTCTGGGATGTGGTCCTTGAGTACGGATGGGAGCAACGTAAGGCAAAGGGTGAAATCTGAAAGTGTCGAAGGAGTGTCGAAGCAGTGTCGGACGAGTGTCTCCCAGGGCCCGACACGTGAAGCCCATCGAGCCTCGGCACTTTTTTGGGTGCTCGAAGTTCTTTCTGGTGATCAAGGCTACAACAGGTCGGAGCATCAGAGCCTTTGCCCCCCACCCCGAGGACATGCTCGGAGAACGGTGCAGAGCTGGCGAGCCCACGTACGGCCGGACCGAGGAGAGACTTGGCGGCGCGCACAAAGGGGGGTGCAGGTCCAGGTCGGGCGGGTCCCCCTACAGGGTCAGGTCGGGCGTGTCCCCCTACAGAGGTTCTCCGCCCCCGAAGGCATGAATCTGGAGGCGTGAACCTGCAAAAGGTGAATCACACGACGGACTGATTCTCGAAGTGCACAGGCCCATTTGGCTTTCACCCTGACCCAGAGATCCGATGTCGTGATTTGTTCAATATTGTGCCCCCGGAAGTCTCGACCCATGCCCCAGGACCGATGTTTCATCCCGAGTTGTCTTTTGACGGTCCCGGGGCCCAGCGAGGGCCCCCAGAGGCCGAAAGATACGAAAAACTTCCGTCTTGATGTTTGACAATGCGTTGGATCTCTGGGGAGTCCTCCACCTTAACGAAATGAAAAATACCCCCCACATGGTCAAACATATTCAAAAATAGTGAGAATTCGTCCGCGGACTATTTTTTGTTTTTTGGGAACGCTCCTCTTGTAGAGGGACAGGCCGATTTAGGGGTGCAGAGGCTCTCCGCCCCCGAAGGCACGGCAACTCGCGGGGCGCGGCGGCCTCCCCGCCGCAGCCGCCCGACCTCCCCGGCCGCAGGTGCGCGCCGGCCGCCGCGCCTGGCGGCCGCCGGTCCGACGGCCCGGGCACGCCGGGCGCCGCGCCGGCGCTGCGGGGGCTCCCAGCTCGGCGGTTTCAAGGGTGGGGCCCTGGCCGTAGGTCGTAGGGTGATAAACTCAGCATCGTCGGTCCGACCCCCGTCCCCATCCCCATCTAGGGGGGTAAATCCCCGTCCAGGGGCCCTGGCCTTAAGTCGGACCCGTCCCTCTAGAGGGGGAACGTTCAGAAATAGTCAAAAAATAATCCGGGGGCGATTTTTTAAAACCATTTTTTGACTATTTTTGAAAATTTCCCCTCTACCTTTCTGACAAAGGGTGGGGCCCTGGCCCAGGGACCCAGTGATCCTGGCGATTCAATTTTTTCGAGCCGGGCGTTTGCGCCTTGTTTCGGGTCCCGGGGCCCTCGCAGATCGATCCGGCTCGAAAGATGATGCAGAAAGATGGGCTCCGGGGCTCTAGGCGCGGGTTTTCGCGATTTTGCCGCCACAAGAGGCCCCCAAAGGGGCTCCAAAAGGGCCCCAATAGGACTCCCAAGAAGGCCCAGAGACGCCAAATAAAGAGCGATCGGTAACGCAAGAAGCTCTCCACACCAAGGCTCCCATGAGCGAACGGCGACGTAAACAAGCTGATAAGACCAAGGCTCCCAGCAGAGAGCGGCGACGCAACAAGTTCCTGACACCATGGCCCAGCCAGGGCTCAGGAACAGGCAGCAACGCAACAATCTCTGAACACCAAGGCTCCCAAGAGCGAGGGGTGACGTTATAAGCTCTCAACGCCACGGCTCCCAGTACGAACGCTGGTGTGAGTAATTTCGGTTTCTGTTTCTGAAGCGCTCTTTCCGTTTCTGTGCCAGCCCAGGTCAAATGGCCGTCGGCCCATCCCGCCACCGCGCCTGGGCTGTGGGTACGAGGCCTATTATTAGATGTTCGTTGGGACCTCATGGGGGGCCTCCCGGGGGCCTCTTGGAGACAGTCTTGGAGGCCTGAGCCGTTTTGGAAGCCCTTGGGCCCTCTGTGGGGCCTCTTCGGATCTTTGGGGGGCCTTTCGGGGCCTCCTGGGCGCCCCTTGGGGCCTCCTTGGGGCCTCGGGCGGAAGGCTTAGATCTTCGGTTCGTGATCCCACGGTCCCTCTCTTGGGCCCCTTTGGGTTTTTTTTGCTGGGCCCTCTTGGGCCGTCTTGGGCGCCTCTTTGGCCGTCTGGGGGCACTCTTAGGCCGGCTCGGGGCCCTCTCAGGCCTCTCCGGCTGTTTCGGGGCGGTAGAACGTCAAAATCTTGAAAATCCTTAGGAACGTCAGCGATTTGTACCTATTGGGGCCCTTTTGGAAGGCTTCTTGGAGGACTCTTGAGGCGTCTTGGAGGCCCCTTGGGCCATATTGGGGCCATCTTGGGGGTCTGGGAACTCCTGGATCTCCCTGGGCTCGTCTTCGGGTCGTCTTCAGCCCGAAAATGTCACGCGGGACGCCGCGGGGGAGCCTATGGGGGCACGCGGGAAACCCCAAGATATGTCGGACATTGGGGTCTGGGCCCCTCAGAGACCTCTGGAGCGAGGATTGAGGCTCCCAGGACCAGGCTGGAGCGAGGGTTGAGGCTCCCAGGACCAGGCAAAGGACCTGAGGGCGCGCTCACTCCGTGCCCAGAGGCACCTTGGCGGATTTTGGGACTCCCAGGCCCCAATCTACACATTGTTCATGTTTAATGCTTCGAAAGTTCTTTGATTTTTGGGGGGCAAGATCCTTTCATTTCTAATTGTTATATCCCGGGCCTCTTCCTGAGGGCCAGGAACAATTAGAAACGAGCACAATTAGAAATGAGCACGATGAGAAATGAACGACGTACAATAACCTCGTACTAATAGAGGGTGACGGTTTTGGGACTCCCGGGCCCCAATCTACTTTCGGCGTCTTCCTGCTTCCAGGGGTCGCGCGGCTCTGCCTCCCCCCTCCTCTTGATGGGGGCGGGCGTACGCCCGCTCTGCTTTCAGCGCCTTCCTCTTTCCTGTTTCTCGCTACACATTGTTCATTTCCAAGTATTCGAGAGTTCTTTGTTTTTTTTGGGGGGGGGCAGGATCTTTTCATTTCTGATTATTCTATCCTGGGCCTCTTCCTGGCCACTGGGGGGCCAGGAACAATTTGAAACGAGCACAATTAGAGATGAGCACGATTCTAAACGAACGACGTGTACTTCCTCCGACCTACGGACATCCTTCGGTTCGGATGCAACTCCTGGGAGGTCAAATTCTGATTTTGCCCTGGTCCCAAATCCAGTTCATTCCCGCTTCATCCCGCTCCACTAATTCCGCTGAGTCCAGCTTCATCCCGCTTGGTGTGCGGCCTAATCCGGCGTAGCAGCCCCCGAATGGGGCTCATATTTCTTTAAACATCCCGACGAAGGCCTCCCAGTAGTTGCCTCCTAACTTTAGGTCGGACATGTCACCCCACAGGCGGACTTCGGACGAAAAGCGCAAAATAGTCAAAAGACACCCCAACAAAAAGAATATTCATGGGTAAGAGGCGCTGGACGCAGCGCCGCTCGGCGGTGGGCCACAGCTCGGCGCTTCGAAGATGGGCCCGGGAGGGGCGCGGCCCCGAGGGCGAGGGCGCCAAGCACCGAAGGTTCGGCTAGGGCTGGGGATGGGGATCGGTTGAGGGACATGCCCGACGTTATCCTAACGTCGGGCCCCATCCCTCGGGGCCCCACCTCTGAGCCGCCGACCCGTGCCGCCCCCGGGGCCCCGAGCGCCACGCCGCGGGCGTCGGCCCCTGCGTGGAGAGCGCCCTCAGCGATCGGCAGGGTCTGCTGCCGGAGCACGCGGGCCCGTCGTCGTCGTCGTCGTCGGGGACCGAAGACGAGGACGAGGAGGAGCAGGAGGAGCAGGAGGAGCAGGAGGAGCAGGAGGAGCAGGAGGAGCAGGAGGAGCAGGAGGAGCAGGAGGAGCACGAGGAGCACGAGGAGCACGAGGAGCACGAGGAGCAGGAGGAGGAGGGGGAGGAGGAGGAGGAGGAGGAGGAGGAGGAGGAGGAGGAGGAGGCGGAGGAGGAGG
>CAUYUJ010015999.1:125064-129272 GCA_963575745.1 Prorocentrum cordatum | reverse complement strand
GCAGGAGGAGCAGGAGGAGCAGGAGGAGCAGGAGCAGCAGGAGCAGCAGGAGCAGCAGGAGCAGCAGGAGCAGGAGCAGGAGCAGGAGGAGCAGGAGCAGGAGGAGGAGGAGGAGGAGGAGGAGGAGGAGGAGGAGGTGGGGGAGGGGGAGGAGAAGAGAAAGGAGGGGGAGGACGAGGAGGAGGAGGAGGAGGAAGAGGAGGAGGCTGAGGAGGGGGAGGAGGGGGAAGAGGAGGAGGAGGAGGAGGAGGAGGAGGACGAGGAGGAGGAGGAGCAGGAGGAGGAGGAGGAGGAGGAGGCGGAGGACAAGGCGCGAGCATGGGCTCTCAGAGGTTCACGCGGATTTCTTGGGCTGGCGCTGCACTGTGCCGGCGGCGCCTCCGGCGGTGCCCTTGGTTGGATTGTTGCAGTCGGCCCGCACAGTGAGATGAGCAGCCTTTCCGAGATCAAGCAGTGGCGAAGCGTCCTAGTTCACCTATAGGCCTACCCAAGAATGTTCTAAGAACGATTGGGGGTTGCGGAAATGTTCTTAGAACATGTCTTGTTGGGCCTGTCTTGTTTTACACATCGGAGTACTGTTATAAGAACCTTGTTTTTGTTATTGGAACATCTTGGGGTTCTAAGAACATCTCGTGGTAGGACTATACGGATGCCTGGACGGTCGGTCCCTGCTCAAGCCTTTCCTGCTCAGTCCATCGAAGAAGAAACAAAAACACAAAAATAAATGTGTGGCGCTCCGCGCTGATTTCTGGGATCGGCAGCGCCGGTCCGAGGAATCCGCGCGGAGCTCCAAAAGTTTATGTTGATGGCGTTGTTTCCTCTTCTATGGCCTGCTCAGTCCATCCTTGGCCACTTTCGTTGGCCAACCTCGTTCGGAGAACGTTGACATGGCCGTCCAAGGCCCTCGCATCCTGACCGCGCATCCTGATGATACGAGCTGACCGTGCAATGGGTGTGGTTGCGCTGGGGTATGGTTTGAGATCGGCGACGTTAGGGTTTAGGGGGTCCACACGTTGCGCCGAAGGTTTCAGCCCGCCCCCCACTGGCGCGGGTTGCAACCCACACCCTTTGCGAACCACAACCATCGGAGCCGCCGATTGGCGCGCCGTGCGCGCAAGGGAGGGGGCTCCAGCGCCGATCCGAGAAGTCCGAGCGGGCCTCCGACAGCTCTGTGCCGATGCCGACCTGCCTCTGCTCAGGAGCAGGGGCCAAGCGAGCGCAGCACCAGCGAGGAGCTGACCTTCGACGAGGCGGAGCTCGTGGGCCGCGCGCGCTCCCTGGCGGAGCGCGCGGGGTCCCTCGTGCTGAGGAGCCCGCTGGTGGTCGCGGCGGTGCTGGTGGTCGCGGGCGCAGCGGCGGCCCTGTGCAGTTCTCGCGGCGCCTTTGGCGACGCGGCAGGCGAGCTTGCAGAGCCTCGCGCGGAGGACCTTCGAGCCGGCTGGGGGGCGGAGGTGGCCCCGCACGGATTGCGGGGCCCCTCGTCGCCAGGGCTGGGCGCGGCTCGAGAAGCGGGCCCGGCTTGACCCCGGGTTGGGTCCGCGCAGAGGTTCCTCTCTTGACCCACTTTTTCCCAACCATCTTGTGGTGTTGGGTCCTCGTTTTGAAGAGACGTCGCCCCGCGTTCTTCCTTCCTCCTCCTTCCTCCTCCTCCCCTTCCTCCCCCCTCCTCCCCCTCCCACACCCATTCTGGCACACTCCTCACACGCTTCGTGGCCCCATAGGGAGCTCCACCGAAGGCCCCAGTGGCTGCGCCCGCATGCGGTTCCACCCCCCATTCCGGCACACCCCTCACACGTTTCGTGGCTCCATAGGGAACTCCACCGAAGGCCCCAGTGGCTGCGCCCGCATGCGGTTCCACCCCCCATTCTGGCACACCCCTCACACGTTTCGTGGCCCCATAGGGAGCTCCACCGAAGGCCCCAGTGGCTGCGCCCGCATGCGGTTCCACCCCCCATTCTGGCACACCCCTCACACGTTTCGTGGCCCCATAGGGAGCTCCACCGAAGGCCCCAGTGGCTGCGCCCGCATGCGGTTCCACCCCCCATTCTGGCACACCCCTCACACGTTTCGTGGCCCCATAGGGAGCTCCACCGAAGGCCCCAGTGGCTGCGCCCGCATGCGGTTCCACCCCCCATTCTGGCACACCCCTCACACGTTTCGTGGCCCCATAGGGAGCTCCACCGAAGGCCCCAGTGGCTGCGCCCGCATGCGGTTCCACCCCCCATTCTGGCACACCCCTCACACGTTTCGTGGCCCCATAGGGAGCTCCACCGAAGGCCCCAGTGGCTGCGCCCGCATGCGGTTCCACCCCCCATTCTGGCACACCCCTCACACGTTTCGTGGCCCCATAGGGAGCTCCACCGAAGGCCCCAGTGGCTGCGCCCGCATGCGGTTCCACCCCCCATTCTGGCACACCCCTCACACGCTTCGTGGGTGGCTCCATGGGGAGCTCCACCGAACGCCCCAGTGGCTGCGCTCGCATGTGGTTCCCCCCCCATTTCGGCACACCCCTCACACGGTTCGTGGCCCCATAGAGAGCTCCACCGAAGGCCCCAGTGGCTGCGCTCGCATGCGGTTCCACCCCTTTTTTCGGCACGCCCTTCACACGTCTCGTGGCCCCATAGGGAGCTCCACCGAACGCCGCAGTGGCTGCGCTCGCATGCGGTTCCACCCCCATTTCGGCACACCCCTCACACGTTTCGTGGCTCCATAGGGAGCTCCACCGAAGGCCCCAGTGGCTGCGCTGGCATGCGGTTCCACACCCCATTCTGGCACACCCCTCGCACGTTTCGTGGCCCCATAGGGGGCTCCACCAAAGGTCCCAGTGGCACTGCCCGCTTGCGTCCGCCACCACCCAGCACAGCCCTTGTTCCCTGCGCTTCACCCACCCAGAACAGCGCTTCGTAGCCCTATAGGGAGCTCCACCAAAGGTCCCAGCGGCACCGCCCGCATGCGTCCGCCACCACCCTGCACAGCCCTTGCTCCCTGCCTGCGTTTCACCCACCCAGTACAGCGTTTCGTGGCCCCATAGGGAGCTCCACCGAAGGTCCCAGTGGCACCGCTCGCATGCGTCCGCCACCACGCAGCACAGCCCTTGCTGACCGCGTCTCACCCACCCAGTACAGCGCTTCGTGGCCCCATAGGGAGCTCCACCGAAGGTCCCAGTGGCACCGCCCGCATGCGTCCGCCACCACCCAGCACAATTGCGGCATTCACAACTGCATATGGTTGGGTCATTCGTCAGGCTAATTTGTCCTGGGGCCCGTCCAGCGCAGACCCCCTGGCCGCTTCCAAGAAGGACCCACCTGCGGCGCCGCGGATCTTGGTGCAGGGGGAGATCCAGTGGGGCGGCAGCCTGGACAAGTGCGTGCTGGCAGGGGACGAGCCCGCGCAGCAGGGCTCACCCCTCGTCCTGGGGAGCTGCCCAGAGCGGCCCTTCGGCTGGACGGCGCCCACCGACGCGGACAGGCTGGTCCTGCGCCCCGTGCTGTACCCGGAGCTGTGCATGGACAACCCGCACGGGTCCGTGCTGCAGCTCTGGGCCTGCCCGGGCCGGCCTGACGCGGCGGAGAGCATGAAGTTCGAGCTCCACGCCGCCGGCAGCGACGCCACGCGAGGGACCATCCGGCCCGCGAGGGACGCGTCGCTGTGCGTGAGCGTGCCCGCCGACGAGCCGGCCGCCCGCCTGGAGATCCGGCCCTGCGCGGAGGATCGGCATCGCTCAACCTGTCCCCTGCCCCGCCGTTCCATGGCACCCAGAGATCCAACGTATTCAAAAAATCAAGACATTGGTTTTTCAGATTTTCCGGCCTCGAGGGGCCCTCGCCGGGCCCCGGGACCGTCAACAAAACGACTCAGGATGAAAAACCGGTCCTGGGGAATGGGTCGAGACTTCCAGGGACCCCGTATTGAAAGAATCACGACATCGGATCTCTCGGTTCCCCGCCCCGCCATGCCATGGTATCTCAGCCCCACCATCCCACCCCCCAGTTGGGGATGGACCCCTCGAGTCCGAAGGGAGCAGCCTACATCCCCGTCTCTCGAGGTAGATATCGGCCAGTGGGGCCACCCCTGAGACCCGAAGCTGCGAAGCAAATTGATACATCGCAAAAAAACACGCCTGGAGCCCTGGACCCCATCTGTCTGCCCAATGTTTCGAGCCAGCTCGATCTGTGAGGGTCCCAGGGCCCGAAACTGGGCGACAGCGC
>CAUYUJ010015999.1:110064-120064 GCA_963575745.1 Prorocentrum cordatum | reverse complement strand
GCCTATAGGCTTACCTAAGAATGTTCTAAGCACCTTTTGTGGTCTCCACGAAATGTGCTGAGAACATTCCCGGCCGGGACTGTCGCAAATTAACGCATTGGTTTTATGTTCAAACAACATGGTTTTCGTGTTCGAAAAATTGTGGATTCCAAGAACATTTCGTGGTAGGCCTACAGGAATGGCGGGACGGTCGGTCTTTACTCAAAGAGCCCGTTTCCTCCGTGCCAGGTCAGACCCCCTCGCGTTTTTGCCATTGTGGCCTCTGGGGGCCCTTGCAAGCCCGCGGGACCGTCAAGAAACGACTCTTAGGATGAAAAGCTAGTCCAGGGAAGGGGTCGAGACCCTTGGGGGTCGACGTCGCGAAGACATCATGACGTCGGGGGTCTTGGATGCCAGGCCCTCAGATCCGGCATGACATTTGTTTCAAAGCGGGCGCTTCCTCGCCGTCCCCCTCCTCCTCCTCCTCCTCCTCCTCCTCCTCCTCGTCCTCCTCCTCCTCCTCCTCTTCCTTCTCCTCCTCCTCCTCTTCCTCCTCCTCCGGTGGTATTGTAGTGGCCTCCGGCCAGTGCCGCCGATCCGGGGCTCTCCTGATGCTATTGCTGTTGAAATGGACGATGACGACGACAACGGACGACCAACGGTCGACGAGCGGGATAATTACGACGACGACCGACGAAGGAGTTAATGACGACGACGACCGACGACGACGACGACGACGACGACGACGACGACGACGACGACGACGACGACGACGACGACGACTGACGGCGAACGGCTGCCGACGGCCGACGACCGACGACTGGTGACGGCGACGGGTGGAAGGTTCTTCGTTCATCGCTTTCACTTCCGAGCAATACCAAGTGAGGCCGTGCACCTCTGGCCTGGCAGCACGCGAGCGAGCGCCTCTTGGGGCCTCTTGG
This sequence comes from Prorocentrum cordatum, assembly GCA_963575745.1. Taxonomy (NCBI): domain Eukaryota; class Dinophyceae; order Prorocentrales; family Prorocentraceae; genus Prorocentrum; species Prorocentrum cordatum. Next base: position 119,144 of record CAUYUJ010015999.1, on the reverse strand, counting down.
TTCTTGGGGCTTCTTGGGGGCTCTTGGGGTCATCTTGGGGTGGAGGACTAGAAGGGTCCGTTCGGATTCACCCTCTTGAGGCCATCTTGGGGGCCTCTCGGGGTCGTCTTGGGGGGCCTCCAGGGCTATATTGGGGCCCTCTTGGACCGTCTTGGCTCCTCTTGGGGGCCTATTGGGCTGTCTTGGGGCGATCTTGAGAGCCTCTTGGACCGTCTTCGGCGCTTCTAAGACGGAAAAGGCGATAATGTTAAAATGCTTCAAAACTTAGCAGCAACTTTATTATTGTACCCTCTTGGGGCCATCTTGGGGATCCTCTTGGGATCTCCTTGAGGCGTCTTGGAGGCCTCTTGGGCGTCTTCAGGCCATCTTGGGCGTCCAGGAGCGCTCTTGGGCCGTTTCGGGCGCCTCCTGGACCGTCTTGGTGGCCTCCTGGGCCCCTTTTTCTGAATACCAGGGCACCCTGGGGCCCTTCTCGTCACCGCCGTTCGTGACGTAAGTCTCTGAATAGAATAAAGAATGTGATGCGAACCCTTTTCGCTATGTGAAGCGGCGGCGCGCCAACCCGCGCCGTCCTGGGGCGGTACTCCGGCTGCTATATAAAACCCACCCGCCCACTGCCGAGCCAAACAGGCTGCAGGGACGGGAGACTCGAGCAGACCCCTCACGATATATCCAACATGAACATCCTCGAAATCAGACAGGGGGAAAAGAGATCTGCTCGAGCTCGTAGTGCGTGGCACCTGCCGTGGCCACGTCGCTCGCAGGGGGCTGGACCCGCCTCCTGCTTTCCAGGATCTTTCTGGCCTCGCTGTGGTCGGTCTCGGTCGTCTCGTCGAAGATCCTTTTTACCAAAGGCAGACCGTTTGCGAGCCGACAGGAACCTCTCGTCGTGAACGATCTTCCAGCGCTGGCTCTTCAGGAAAGAGTGGAGCACGTTGAAAGCCTGCTGGCTGGCTTTGGTCATGCCATCGGCCAGCTGTGCATGGCTATGCACCCAGCGCACGATCGTCTCGCCCTCCTCGAGGGCCCGGCGCAAGGCGAGCGCCTCTATGGCCGTCCTCCTCTCGTCGAGGCCCAAGCCGGCCGACTCAGACTTCACCACGCCGTCGTAGAACGCCTTGCAGTCCGTCACGAGAGCTCCTGGGATGTGATGCAGAGCAGCAGCACGGTTATGGAGATCGACCGAACCAAAGATCACCTCGCAGAGCACCAGGCGCACCATCATCTGCTCGCCTTCCGCGTCGCTGGCCTCCTGGATCTCTGCGGACAGGCTGGACCTGGCAACCCGCTTGAGCTTGCGAGATCCCCAGTCCAAGACAGTAAAGTCGCATGCCTCCTGAAAAGGTCCTTCCGCCGAACTGAGAGCTGTAACGTGACCTCCTTGGGAATGTCCATCTGGTCGGCTGGCCCAAGCAGCGTCGCGCCAGGTGTAGATACAAAAACCGGAACCACCTCGTCCGCATCCTGGCAGTTGGTGGCGAAAGATCTGGATGCCGTCAGTCCGATTGGCTTTGACCATCTTGGTAATGTTGTTCGCTATCGAAAAGAGCTTGTAGTCACCATTGGGTATCTTGCTTTGAACATCGGCAACCCATGCTGAAACCCAGGGAAGTGTATTGACACCAAGCCAAGAAAAAGCTCCACACCAAGTTCTCAAAGTACTCTGGTCCGCCTCGGTCAATCGGTCGCCGCTCTTGGCCTTCGGGTACTTCGGGAAGATCTCCGTCAGCTTGTCAATGTAGCCCTGCTGGTGCTGGAAGAAACCCTTCTCTTTCTTCACGATCGTAACGCCGCACTGCTCGATGGAGTCGATCCCGTCGTCCATGTCCTCCCAGGTGCCCGACGTGTAGAGGTCCTTGATGCTCTTCAGCGCCTTCCGCCATGCAGGATGGTCTCGGTCACCGCAGAGAATGAAGTCGTCCACGTGGCACATGATGAGCCCCAGCAGCGCCCTGGTCTCAGGGCAGCGTAGACTCCACAGGCATGGTTCGAGATCGCACGCCTGCAATCCCAGCTTGGCGAAGTCCTGCTCCACCGTCTGCCACCATTTGCGAGGAGCCTCGCCGATGCCGTAGCCCGGCTTCACCACGCGTAGCACTTGGCCAGGTTGAACGCCAAATTCAGCAGATAGCGCCTCGTCGGCTTCCACGAAGAGATCCTTCTTCAGGTCGTTCGCCTGCAGGAACGCACTGGGCACGTCGCCCTTGACGATGGCCCAGGAGTTGGCGGCCGCGACCGTGAGGAGTAGATTCCGAGCGCGGCGCGAGGCCGTTGGTGAGGCAGTCGGCTCCTGTCCGATGTCCTTGGTCTGGTAGCCGAGAAGGACGGGGCGCGCCTTCGCGGTCCCATCGCTCTTGCGCGTCAGCACCCAGCGGCACCGGATCACGTCCGCAGGGTCCTTTATCTCGGAAACGGGTACACGACGGAGACCTTTGTACTGCTTCCAGTTGGCGACCTCCTTCGTCATGGCCTTGCGGAACTCAGCCTTCTCGGAGGGGGAAAGCTTTCCCCAGTGAAACTCGATCTTATCCTTCCGCTTCTGGTTGGCAACGAAGCAGTCCAGAATCTGAGAAGTGAGACGACGTCCGCCCTGGCTGTCCGCAAGTTCGGACTTGACCATCTCGAAGTAGGCCGTCATGTTCTCGTCGATCAGCTCGAAGTCGGTGCCGCCCCGGTTCCCGTCGAAGGTGTTCTGGGAGAAGAGCTCCTCATCGTTGTCCTCGACTGTTGGCTTGCCCTCAGAGTAGGGCCCAGGTCGGTCCTGTCGTCGTTCAGCAGGTGACTGTCGGTAGGTGGTCTCGTCGCCCTTGGAGGCCATGCGCCAGCGTCGATGAGGTAGTTCAGCAGGTGGGGCCGAGCTCGCTCTGGACGGCGAACTTAACCGAGACTGCTTCGAGACAGGCTGCTCGATAGAGGAGATACTTGAAGGGGAAGGCGGGGGCGATTCAGGTGGCGTCGGCCCGCCTGTTGGTTCCGTACGTCCGTCCGAGGGATCAGGTTCAGCAGTTTCTTCGTCCATCCGATCGTCATGGTCCTCGGGTGGCTCGGACGGCTGGATCGCCTGCGGTTCGAAGTTCTGGATGCGTGGTCGGCTCTCGTTAGTGAGGTCCTCGAACGTTCCGCGGCGGGCGACCTCCATCAAGTCGGACATGGTGGCCCCGCGTCTCTCCATGTTGTTGAGTTCCACGACCATTCGCTCGGCCTCCGTAGCTGGACGCAGTTGCTCAGGAGCACACCGAAGTAGAACATCGCCGTGCGAGATCCACACGACTGAAGTTGGGCGTGTAGAGCCAGCAAGTACACGTTGTTCTTGAACTAAGACGCGCGCTGGACCATACCAGGTTGCCTTGACAGGCCCACGGCCCTTCCGCCAGTAGTAGCAGTGTTCGCCGGTGTTCCAGCGAGTAGTCACGCGGCTGCGGGCATGTTCTGCATGTCGGCGTCGCTCTGAGTACTCCACCTCAATGAAGTTCTGACGTGCCAGAAGTCGCCTCTGCTCCCGGGACTCTCCGTTGCTGTCGACCACGATGGCAAAGGGGTTGCCTGAGCCCCGATGGCCTCCAGTACCAAAGGCGTGTGCGAAGGGCGAATGGTTCCCGACCTTGTCAAGATCGTTGATCGCATGTGTGACCTGGCTGATGGCCTCGTCGATGTCGCAGTCGTGATTCTGCTTCCTGAACTTAGTGAGAGTCCGCTTGAACAGCTGGATCCTGCGCTCAACCTTGCCCATTAGCCAGTGCGCCTCGCCAGGAGCGATGAACATCTCGATCCCGCGCGTACTGCACCAGCTTTTGGTAAGTTCCGCTCGACGACATCCCTCAGCGTCGCAGCGAATGAGGCGAGGAGCGCGGTAGTGATTCGTCCATGATCTCCAGGTCTCTAGGAGGTCCGCTGCTGATCGGTTGCCTGACCTCTGAGACTTGTCGCCGTGGTTGAAGATCTGCGTGAGTCCAGACTCCTCGTCAAGGTTCAGCGTGAACAAGTAGGTCGCGTCGTCAACAGGGTCGGTCCACTCGAGACCGTCACTCCCCATCACCTCGAAGATTTCGGGAATGTCGATGCCAGCAGCCGTTTTGACGGCCTTCGGCAGCACCGAGGAGTCGCAGGCATGGCACTTAAACTTCTTGACCATCTTCAGCACCTGGATGCTCGCGCCCGAGTTCTTGAAAATCTTGAACATGGTTCGGACGCTGGGGTGACCCAGATTGCGATGAAGTCGGCTGAGGCGGTGCTCTATCTCCTGGGCCTCCTTGGTGCTCAGCGTGCCGCCGTCCTTGGAGAGCTCCCTGGGGTCATCCTCGTCGAGCTCCTCGTCTGACGCCTGCGGTTCCTCCATCTCCAGGTCGCCGTCTTCGTCGATGCCTTCGAAGATGCCATCGTCAGTGTCCTGGTCTGTCGCCAAGAGAGCTGAGGTTTCAGCTGTAGTACCACCTCCGGCACGCAGAATGTGCTTCGCCCAGACCTTGCACAACGCCTCGGGGTAGAACGCTGTGGCCGCTACCACTTTCCCCCCGATGATCTCACCATGCTCGTGGTTGTCATGCCGACCAGGGCGATTACTGCAGCGCTTGCCGATGGCCTTCTGCAGCTCGGGGTCAGTAGAGCAGATCCTCCAGACCTTGGGCAAGAGGAGACCGCGGCGGGGGCAGCGGAGGCCGTAAGCACAGCCAGACACCAGCGTCTCGTAGGTCTGCTCCCTGATGCGCTTCAGTGCCTCCGAACGTCCCCAGCTATGAGATCTCTGCGGCTGCTCCAGGTCGATCTCGGTCCCACGGAATTGGAGCCCGACTGACATGATGGTCTCGCACCCAGCTTGGATCCGACGAGCCTTTTGCACCTTTTTACGTAGACGTTCGCAGTCCTCTGGGGTCTTCTTATTCCAGTTCTGGAGTTGACAGTCCGCGGTGCACGGAGGACTCATGACGATGCGTCGAGGCCGATGTTGCCGAATCCACAAAGTAAGCCGTCGTACTCCAGTCTTCGTCGCCATGTCGAACCCGTTGTGTACCCCAGCTCGGAAGGCAGCTCCACCGAGGTCGATCACCGCCTGGGAGAGACGAGGCAGACCTCGAGCAAGTCGTAGCGGCCGTTGCGGGACAGAAAGTTGACGTCGTCGCCGATCTCCTTCGTGTAGTCCCGATCGTACTGGTCGATAGCCTTCTGCATGATGTCCAGGTCCCCGCTGGTCAGGGACACCCGCGCCCTCTCTTGCTGGCCATCTCCTTCTCGGGTGAGTCGTCCAGCATCTCGAAGGATTCCGAGGACGGGTCGTTCGCCAGTCTCTTCAGGATCTTGGACAGCATCCGCCTCCACATCAGGTAGATCACCTCGGACCTGCACAGCCAACTGACCTCTGGGCTCGCCGGCCTGGGAATCAAGGACTCGAGGGGGCCTGCTTGTGGCTGGTCGTTCTTCCGACGAGGTGGACGGTAGTTCTGCGCGAAGTTCGGCGACGGGTACCCGGCCTCCCACAGCCGACACGGGTGGGTCTGGCCCCCCATGCACGAACACCCGTTCCGCTTGCGACCTGGTTGTCTGCAGCAGCCGCACCTCTGACATCCCGGCGCCTTGGACTTGGCCGCCTGGACGAGGGTGGCGGTCGGATTCGATCCAGCAGCATTCGTGGTCACATCCTTTTGGGGGTACAGAAGCGAACTCGCCTTGGATGCCCCTGGCCTCGGACTGGATCTGAGCTGACGTCGACGTGCTCGCCTCGGCTGTTGTCGGCAGCCTTGACGTGAAAGGAGTCGTTATGCGATCTCGCGGATGCTCCGTAGTAGGGGATGGCAGCGGTGGCACACCCGAAGGCGACGAGATGGTGCCACGGCGGCATGACATCCGCTGGATATGGAAGCGTAGATCTCCTCCTGATTGAACGCCCTTTCGAGCCGAAAAAGCTCGGTACGCATCCAAATCATCAGGATCGGGAGAAGGCTCAGATTGCCGTGTCGGGAGTTTCGTACTCGTACAAGTCTGCGCTCTTGGAGATGTCTCGGTTTCTCTGATCGTTGCCCTCGAACTCTTGGTCCCCGAAGATGGTCCCGAAGATGCCCTCGTAGGAGATGCTGTAGGAGATCTCGAGAGGCTTGGGGGTGTAGGAGCAGGCCCAGGGGGTGCAGCGAGGACATCCTGACCCCTGTCAGCGTCTTCGAGCTTCGGGAAGTCTGAAGATCTCTCGAGGGTGTGAGGCTTTTCTGGAGTCTTCTTGGGCCCCCCCGGTGGACTAGAGGAAAGAACTTTTCTCGGATCCACCAGGGGGTGCTGTCCCTAGCTCGAGGCCCCCGCGCCAGCCGCGGGCGCCAGCTCCAGCACCGCCTCGTCCGCGACCGCGGACGTCTCAGCCTCGTCCTCCATGGCGTTGCACTGTGTGATCCCGACGATGTTCGGGAGGCTCTGTGGGATGTTCTGCCACCACGTCGGAGTCGTCACGTTGATGGCGAGGTGACCACTGGGCATCTTCCGGCACTGGAAGACGTGATGTGAGATCTTCGGCAGCATCAGGTATCCGTTACCGCAGTCGATGAGGGCGTTGGTATGATCAGGTCCCAGCACGTCCATGCCGACCAGCAGGGGCACCTCGTTGTCCATGATCGAGATCTCGATCTTCTCCTGGCCGTCACCGAGAAAGATGGCCCCCGTCATGGTGCCCATCGAGCTCTTGCGCCTGCCGTCGCCGAAAGTGAAGTGCCGCGTCCGTTCCACCACGTCGAACCGTATGTTGTGCTTCTCCTCCATGTCGTAGATGAGGTGCTCGGCCATCGTCACACCGATGAGGCTCCTCGTGGCGCCGCAGTCAATGATCGCCCAGATGCCGCCCACGTCGTCCAAGAGGAGCACCAGGTCGCCGAGCTCTAGAAGCGCAAACGAGGTCATCTCGTTGGGCTGTGGCTTGCCGCGGTCCTTCGTCCTCTCGGGGCAATCCTTCGCCAAATGTCCGAACTTGCGGCAAGCTAGACATCTCATCCTACGCCTGTCACGCGCAGGTTCTTGACCACCGTCCTGACGAGAAGATCGTTGACCATCACGTAGTTGTCGAGGACGAGGGGGTCCCTCTGCCAGTCGAGGAGCGAGCACGGGGTAGTATTCCCTCGCCACCTTGAGCTTCCTGATGAGGCCCCTTGCGTCCTTGAAGTTCCTGCCCAGCTGCCTGAACTCCGCGTAGATGCCGTCCTCGTAGTCGTCGACAAGCTCGGAGTCTTCGAAGAGGGTCGAGTCCTCCTCGTCCGCTAAGTTCACCAGCTGTCCCACAATGTCCGCGATCTCGGACCTGTCCTCGAAGTTGTGGTCCTCCTGCTCGGCCTCCTCGGCCTCGCCGAAGAACCCCGCGGGCCTGTCTTTCTTCTCGCGGACCCCGTCGATCTCCTTTAGCGCCTCCAGCGGGTACCTCGTGCACAGCGCCTTGTACGTACTGCCGAATTCGTAGTCGCCCCCCGCCGTAGCGGTGATCTCGCCCCTGGCCACAGGGCTCAGGCGCGATCGGCGGAGGTACCACCACGTCCTCAGAGGCGCTGCGATGACCTCCTCGACCGAGCTGTCCACCGCCTTCAGCTGCGACAAGAGGTCGCGCTCGTCCGCCTCCCAGCGCGCCGTCCAGTCGGGGAAGCCCTCACCCGGCTCCCGCTGGAGCTTGTTGAAGAACTTCTCCGCAGAGTTACCCATCTCGTTCACGTTGGACAGGTCGAGCTTCGACAAGAGGAAGTCGAAGACGCGTTGCCATCCTGTCAGTTTGCCCTCGTCGGTGACTTCGTCGATCTTGTCGATGTCTGGGCACGCCTGTGCCAGTCTACGTGTTCTTGCCCCCAGCGCTCTCACCAGCTGGGGTCCCACCACGTACCTGTCCTGCATCTTATAGCTCTTGCTGAAGAGCCCGACGCCGAACTTGTATGCAAGCAGCTTGTCGGGCTCTCCGTCCCATGATGGGACGTCTAATCGGAGTGCTGCTGAGCCGCCAGCAGCTCCTCCGGTCGTAGTCGCGCCACTCGACATTGTTGTCGTCGATCGTGATCGCCACACTGTATAGACCGTGGTCGATCGTGATCGCCACAGTGTAGACCGTTGTCGTCACTATGCTCTCGCTACCAATCTGCATACCAGGGCACCCCGGGGCCCTTCTCGTCACCGCCGTTCGTGACGTAAGTCTCTGAATAGAATACAGAATTCGGAGCGTGAATTACCTACCCCGCTTTCGCTTCCAGGCGAAACCAAGTCATACCACGCGCCTCCTCGTCAAGCGGCCTGACCTGACCAGCGAGGTAGGTTTGTTTCCCCCCCAAGAATGTGATGCGAGCCCTTTTCGCTATGTGAAGCGGCGGCGCGCCAACCCGCGCCGTCCTGGGGCGGTACTCCGCCTGCTATATAAAAACCCACCCGCCCACTGCCGAGCCAAGCAGGCTGCAGGGACGGGAGAGTCGAGCAGACCCCTCACGACATAGCCAACATGAACATCCTCGAAATCAGACTTTTGGCCCGTCTTGGGGCGGTTTGGGATTCCCGGGGGGGGGGGGGAAAGGGTGGACCCCATGAACCCCCCCCCTCTCCCCCCCTACCCCGGCAGAGCCCCCCCGGCCCCCCCCCAGCAGAGCTGAAGCTCAGGTTGTAGTTTTCTTAAGCTCACACGCCGGATCGGCTGATTTTTTTTGGAAGTATTGACGCCTATTGTTTTTTTTCAGTGTCGCAAGAGCGCGCGCGGGACCTGGGGGCCTTCACAGGTCGATCCAGCTCGAGAAGAAGATGCAGGCAGGCGGGCTCCGGGGCTCCAGTGGTACGGGGCGTGAAAACGACCACAGCCAGTGCTTTTCTTTTGTTGCCGCCTTCCAGCCCGCAGAAACAAAGCAGTGGTTGTGGTCACTTTCGTTGAGCTTGGCACCAGGGAAATGACCACAACCACTGCTTCTTTTTCGGCCGGCTGGAAGGCGGCGCAAACAAGAAGCAGTGGCTGTGGTCATTTTCCCGTCCCGCAAGTGGTGACGTTTGCGACGCTGCAGTTCTCTGCAGCGTCGGGTCTGAGGGGAAGTGGCCCTTGCCCAAGGCTCGGGGCAGGCGAAATCTTGGGGGAGTTGGAAAAGTGGGGCATGCACACG
>CAUYUJ010015999.1:95064-105064 GCA_963575745.1 Prorocentrum cordatum | reverse complement strand
CGTCGGCGTCGGCGACGACGACGACGACGACGACGACGACGACGACGACGATTGAGACGACAGGCGGCATACGGCATACGGCGACGGACGACGATCGGATGATGCAGGACGACGACGGGTCGACGTCGACGTCGAGGGTGGCGACGCACGACAACGACGACGGCGGTTGCGACGACCACAAGGACGGACGGCAACGGCGAGGGCAAAGACAACGGGCGACTCGGGCTCGCGCAGCGAGAGACAGAGAGAGAGAGAGAGAGAGACCGCAGCCGAAGCGAGGTGACCCGCCTCCAGCTGGCCCACATCTGCGCAGAGGATCGCGTGTTCAATCGCGCTTGGTCCTGGTCATGTGGTCGTCGTCGCCGTCCTCGTCGTCGACGACGCTGTCGTCGTGATCCTCGTCGTCCTCATCGTCGCCACTCTGGCCGAATCAAGTGACACATGTCTTGCATCGGACCCAAGTCCTCCTTGCGCGCGGGTCAGGCTGAGAGCATTCGTGGCCGCCTTCTCTTTCTGCCGTCCTCCTCCTCCTCCTCCTCCTCCTCCTCCTCCTCCTCCATCTCCTCCTCCTCCTCCTCCCCCTCCTACACCTACACCTACACCTACACCTCCTTCTCCTCCTTCTCGGGTCGCCTACGGCCCCGGGGGAAACCGTGCAATAGAGGGGCAGTGTTTGAGCAGACGGCTTGCATTCAGTTCGAGCTGTAGGCCAAACGACGCTCCACGTGTTTATCTGGGGTTGTTTGGGGGGCGTCTGCAGGAATCCTTCGAACGTGTCTGGACCAGCAGGGGTAGTCGTTGGGACATCTCGGGCAGCATTGGCACCCTCCAGGCGGCCTGCTCAGGCCATCTCAGACCCAGAGGAACCTCAAGGTGCCCTCGTTAAAAAACGTAGAGCGAGGGGAATCCAAAGGTACCGATATTGTTACTCCCTGGACCTCTCCTGGGATGCGTTCTGACCATAATTTCGAGTCGAATCCAGCGGTGGCGACGAGGGCCTCCCAGGAGGCCCCCAAAGGGGGAGACGTGGCAATGGTAGCGTTAAGTCGGGCATGGCCCTCTACAAGAGGAATGCTCAAAAATAATAATAATAATATAAAAAAACATGTGGACGAATGTTCAATATTAGTTCACTATGTTCCTATATGTTAGATTATTTTTAGTTGTCCAAGAATCCGCCTGTAGGGGGACATGCCCGACCTGAGGGTAGTGGTATGGAAACGTTGTTCTCCTCTGAGAGCGAGCGCTCGAGCTACCATCACGGAGCTGCCCTGAGGGCGTCAATGTCCTCCAGCCAGTGCTCGATCGTTTGATCGAGATTGGGCCACCCGCGGGGGCGGGGAGATGGCCGCGCCTCGAGGCCCGGGACGGGGAGGTGCCTCCTCCTCCTCCGGGGCGCTCCTCCTCCTCCTCCTCCTCCTCCTCCTGCTCCTCCTTCCTCTCCTCCCTATCCTCCTGCTCCTCCTCCTCCTCCTCTTCCTCCTCCCCCTCCGCCTCCTCCTGCTGCTCCTCCTCCTCATCCTCCTCAGCCTCATCCTCCTCCTCTTCGTCCACCTCCTCCTCCTCCTCCTCCTCCTCCGCGCACGATGGCGCGAGGATAGCAGCGCCCCGCGGAGTGCACAGTGCGAGGAGGGCCTGACTCCGAGTGCGTGTCAAGGGAGGGGAATCGACTACATGTAAGAGTGACCCTTGGCCGGAGCGACCTTGCGTGTGGGCCCACAGGGGTCCCCTGATCGCCGAGCGCGGTGCGATTGTAGCATTTTGTGCACTTGTGTGTGGTCCCCCCGCGGCCCTCCAAAAGCCGCGCACCAGGGGTCATTCTTACCCAGGGTCACTCCAGCATGCATTCGAGAAAACCACCCCGACCCCCGTGGTTGGCGTTTACTGAAGAGCCCTGGCCGTTTGTTGAGCAGCCCTGCCCCGTTTGGTTCCTTCCTTAGGTGCGTTTACTGAATGGCATCGCCCCCCTGCCATCATACATCGATCTTCTCGTTCTCTGTTTCTTCGTCTGCTCCACCCTCGTCCTACGTTTCTTCTCTCCTCCTCATCCTCCTCCTCCTGCTCGTCCTCCCCCTCCTTCTTCTCCTCCTCTCAAGCAACCTCGGCTCGAGCATTTTGCCCGACCGGGAGCCCAGAACCGTCCAGTGGGTGTTTGGGGGGCGCGAGGCCACCTTAGCCTAGTGCAAAGGCGCTCCTCGCGGCGAATCTGGGCAGAATTTTAGTTACGGTTCATGTCTCGGCCATGGAGCACTTGCAAGGCGTGCCACACTCACGAATACAACGATGTGCTGGAGGGCAATGCCTCTCGCTGCGGCAAGTGCAACCGCCAGGTGAAGCTGCACAAGTCCAAGAGCGACGGCGGCGCTGGCGGCAAAGGCAAGGGCGGCAAGGGCAAGGCCAAGGATGGGTTCAATGACCAGCTTGCGCTCGCCCTGCAGCCGTCCAAAGCCTCGCAGGCGCAGGTGCTCTCCCAGGCCATCTCTCTGGTGCAGGATCCCGTGCTGAAGGCTACGCTCACTGCCGCCTTGCGGCAGCAGCAGGCTCCTTCTGCGACCGACCAGCCGTCCCCAGCCGAGGCGGTCAGGCGCGCGGAAGGGGCATGGCGCGACGCCAACACCAAGCACGACCAGGCATGTGCTCAGGTCGCCCGCAGCAGAGAGCAGCTCGAGAGGGCCTTGCAGCGCGAGCAGGAGACTGTTCGACAATTGGCCGCCGCCGAGCTGGGCAAGCGTGTTGCTGCGAGGGCCCTGGCGTCCGAGGTGGGCTTGGGCTTCACGAAGTTGTCGGAGTCCCCGCAGAAGGACGGGAGCACCGACGGCGGCGAGCCCAAGATGTTCTCCATCAGCTGGGACCAGGAGTTCTTCGACCAGCTGGACGCGGGCGAGTTCGACTGCGAGGAGAGCGAGCGGGTCGAGCTCAAGCGGCTCCAGACTGAGCTCCAAGACACCAAGGGCCTCCTCCAGACGCGCAGCGAGCAGGTCACAGCGTGGAGGGCCAAGATGCTCGACATGCAGAACGGCATCCGCGCGCGCATGGCCAAGAAGAGGAAGGGTCAGGAGGGCCAGGGTGTCCCGACAGGGCCAGCTGCCCCGTCCTCGCCCACGGCTCCTTCGGGCAATGCCGCTAGTGGCGCACCCTGCGCCGACGGCAGCGGCGACCAGACTGACAAGACAGAGGCTCAGGAGGCGGAGATCCAGAAGGAGATCAACCGCATCAGGGCCGCCAAGCAGAAGGCCGCCGAGGAGGCGACCAAGGCTGCGTTGGCTTCGGTTGCTTCGCCAGAGAGTGGAGCACCAGGAGCCTCGACGGCGGCATCAGCGTGACAGCTACCGCCCCCCAGTGACGGGGGCAGCCACGACGTGCAGTCGCCCACCTGCTCGTCAGCATCAACCAGTGGGTCAACAGGGACTGCGTCGCAGTCCACATCTCCTTCTACCAGGTCTGCTCCAGGGCGGACGGCATCAGCATCCTCTCCCTCGGCATCTTCACCGACGTCGGCGGCGCCAGCTGCAGGCAGGAGTGAGACCGTAGGCACCGCATGCTCTGATGCCCAGGCGACTGCGCAGCGGCAGTCGGCATTTTCTCAGACAAGCGACCAACCTTCAGCTGGGGAGTGTTCGGTCGTGCAAGTCTTTTTCAGTAATATCACGATTCTAGGGCCTCGGAGTTGGAAGTATATTCAGCATCTGAAGCAAAGCGGAGCCTACCAATATTTCTCTTGTGCGAGGCACATGTTGGCAAGGGCTCGCGTCTCGAATGGGAGAAGAGGTTTCGCTCGAGTAAGTTCAAATATTTCATCAATTGTGCTCGTGAGACGGGCAGGCAATGCTTGACAGCGCCAGGTAAAATGCGTGCCAACGAGGGTGGTGAGCTTTTCATGTGCGAGGGGCATCGGCAGGTTCACCACCTCTCCCGAGCCCAGTTTCCCATCCCTCCCCTTTTGCGCCGACGGCTCTCAGAGCTATGACGGCTTCCTCCCTGTCATCCTCAACCTCCAGGGTTTCAGCATTGTTCTTATCACCCTGTACGGGCTCTGCTCCACAGGCTTCGCAGGCGACAATCTACGTGGGTTTGCCAGAGTCGGAGCCCTCCTTCAGATGCTCAAGATTCCCTGGATCATCCTCGGGGGTTTTAACGTGTTCCCCCGCGGTCCTGGAGGCCAGTGGTTTCCTCACTAAGGTCGGGGGGACCGTCATCAAACCGCCTTCAGATTTCACGTGTATAGGTGCAGGTGGGTCAAGCCTGATCGACTATGCAGTAGCCTCCCAGTCTGCTCTCCCGTACATCCTAGGCCTTCATGTGGTCCACGATGTCCCATGGAAGCCCCATTCGGCATTGTCCCTCCAACTGAGAGGGCAAGGGGAACAGCTCCTCACTCGCGCCCTCCTCCTCCCTGAGCGTTTCCCTCAGGTCCAGCGGCCGAGGACAGAGAGCCGACCAAGGCCCCGCGCGCCCGTGCTGCTTTGGTCGAACGCCAGGCGACCGCCCGCAATAAACATGCCGCTTTTGCTCAGGAATTGCACGGAGACCTTCTTGACAAATCTACTGACGCTGTCCAGGAGGAAGGAGCTGACCCAGCCAGGCCCAATGATACAGCTGTGCCAGGTCAAGACCTCCTCCAGGACCCTGAAGTTTTGTCTGGTTGCCATTTCGGTCTCTGGGACGCGGAAATCGATCCCTGGGCCGACCTCCCCAATTTTGCGGAGCCCTCTTCCTCCATCCCTCCTCCGTCTGGGGACCCGTTTTCGTCTGAGGTCCTGCCCGATGTGAATTCGCTGACCGACCCCGCCCCACTGGGGATGGACGAGGCAGAGAATGATATTAAGGCACCCCCCAGCGAGACGCCCCAGGACCCTAGCCCCGATCCCAGCTCCGCTGCTGATGCTACTGCTCCTGCTTCGTTCTCCATTCCCGCAGCCCCGTGGCACTTGGCTCAAACTGAAGTCGGCTTTCAGCCCCAAACACACTCCGACGTTTGGTCGCCAGTTCGTGATTCAGTTGCCTTTCATGTGGGCGGCAAATATGTGATGCAGGTCAGCAGTGCCTTCAGCTCATGGATTTCCGCTGCGGAACACACGTTTCGAGCTCATCACCAGCATCGCCAGCAGGGCAGCAAAGACCCGGCTGTCTCCAGGGCCTCAGGTCCCAAGCTGGTGGTACGTCGAGCTCGACAGTCAGAGCACCTACGAGACATGCCGTACCTCGACGCGGTGGCCTCGTGGCGGGCCAGAGCCCACACTATCCCTACCAAGACGGCTCGGCATCGACGTCGAGCCAACGGCACCGCCCAAGTCAGATCCCTCGTAGAGTGCGCGATCAAACTCATCGGCCAGACCCCAGCGAGTGCAGCATCCAGCATCAGCAAGCAGCCGACAGCCACTCCCTGGGCCACATGGCAAGCGGTGTTCAATGACCTTGGGAACATCTCTCAAGAGCAGCTTGACACGTATGAGGCAGAGTTGTTCAAGATCATGAATCGAGCTCAATCCAGGGCGGTGGCTTCTTCATTGGCAGATTTCAAGCAGCGGGTTCCTGACAATGACGGCACTGGGGCTCTCTTCAAAGCCACCAAAGATGCTCATCTACCGACCCTCGAGCTCGACTCGACAGATGGGATGATATATCAGCCGATGGACGTCATCGACAAGAAGGCGCAGCATTGGCATAAGCTCTGGACATCGTCCCAAGATATTTCAATGGACACAATCTCAGCTACTTTCAGAAGAATCAAGGAGGCGACCTTCCCAGGCGACCTTCCCGAGATCACGACGGGCGACATCCGGGGGGCCCTCCGACGCATGAAACCTCGTGCAGGCCAGGGGCTCGACAGGCTGTCTCCGACAGACTTGGACCGCCTGCCCGATGCCGCGCTCGCCGCCCTCGCTTCTCTCTTTGTCGTGATCGAAGAATCCTGCGCCTGGCCGTGGCAGCTACTCCCTGTCCTTGGTCGCCTCCTCCCTAAAATCAGCTCAGGCGACAGGATAATAGGGCTGGTGTGTCTTCTCTGCCGTGCATGGTCCCTGGTGCGGGAGCCCGTTGTCAAGAGTTGGGGCAGGGACACGCGCCCCTCTTGGGACGCAGCCACCGAGGGCAACTCAGCCCTCAAAGAAGCATTTATGCGTGCGCTAGACGAAGAACTTTTCTGGCGCCTCAAGATGGCCAACGGACACGCTCTATGTGACATCAAGAGTTTCTATGATATGATGGAATGGGATATCCTAGTGAGTGGGGCCCTCAAGTACGGCTTCCCAGCGCGCGCCCTCTTCCTCGAGCTGCAGGCCTGCACGGGCCCGCGGCTACTCGCTCAGTTCGACGCGGCATCTCAACCTTGTCAAGCTACACGGCCCATCATCCAGGGCCTCAGGAGCGGGACACGCTTTGCCCGCTGCATGACCAACAGAGTCATGGAGGTTGCCACCACGGCCAACCCGTACCTTTCAGAACGGCTATGGATTGACGATCTCTCTTTGTCTGCAGTTGGTTCCCCGCTCGCCGTTGAGGACGCTCTAGTCAACGGCATCACGGCAGTGAGCGACGCCCTCATCGAGGAGTCTCTGGAGTTGGCCCCCGAGAGCGTGGTCACATGTTCGGACATGAAGACTGCACGTGAGGTGGTCCGTCGCCTTCGCCGCCGTGGCATCACGGTCCAGATCACCAAGCAGGCCCCGTACCTCGGAGTCGACTTAGGCAGCGGACGCAGATTACCCCGAGCTACTCGGACTAAGAGGATGGAGCAGACGCGCAGGCAACATGGCAAAGTACGCAAGTTCGCAGCTTCCACTCGGAGGTTCAAGATCTTGCAGAAGGTCGAGAGAGCTGGTCCCCAAGCAGGGGCCACCTACGGTCACGAAGTTCATGGCCTTCCTCAGACATCCATCCAGGCATTGCGACGGCGTCTAGGTGCTGTCGCAGGTGGTCACCGACACGGGAGGTGCATCACCACTCTTTTGGACCTTCGCACGCCAGGGCACGACCCAGGTCATCAGTTGATGAGGAAGTACATCGGCATGTGGTTGAAGGTTTGGCTCACCGAACCTCGTGTTCGTGGCCCAGTGCACCGTGTTTGGCAGGAGACGGTTGCCCAGCTACGTAAGATTGACCCGCAACATCGAGCTCGTCATGTTAGGGGCCCTTTGACAGCTGTCATCAACTACCTCTTTCTGGCCAACTGGGATCCAGCATCTCCGACAGAATGGCACAGTCCGACGGGGGGGGATGGCATCGCCCACGGATGGTCGTTCTCAGACGGCCTCGAAGGGATCGACCAGGCCACCTGCCTCTTGGACGAAATAACACTCTCAGTTCAGCTACAGCAATGGAATACTGCTTCGCACGGATATTGTGGTGCAGGCATGGAAGGAGGAGTCGACAATTTCAGCTACCGTCGTTTCCTTTACCAGCTGGAGCAGCTCCCACACGGCAGGCGCCTCGCGGAGCTCATGATGGTTATCTCAGTGGGAGGCGCTTGGCCTGCCGAGCGGAGGAAGGATGCAGGGTACGCTGAGTCCGACCTCTGCCCACGCTGCAAAAAAAGATAAGGATACACTTTCGCACAGATATTATACATGTGAGTGCAATTCGGATGCCGCTTCTGCCGCATATGCGCACTCCAACCAGCTGTGTCATAAGGCGATTGTTCAGTCTGCCAGTGACGAATGTTTTTGGTTTAGGGGGCTAATCCCAGCCTCCTGGACCAAGGTTGACCCCCCCGCCCTTGTGGAATCCTGGTCGGCCCCTCCCGAAGCGAGGGTGATCGATCCTCTGTATTTCGGCGTTGGCACTCTTGATAATACAGTTGTTTTGCATGGGGATGCCTCAGGAGGCCCCGACACCCACGGCCCTCGTCTTCGACGTGTCGGGGTTGCGGTTGTCGATTCCTCTCAATGGCGCTCCAATGAAGGTGTTCGGTGCCTTTTAGGTCCCCTCCCTGGCCCCCTTCAAACGGTCGCTAGGGGGAAACTCTACATGTTGCGCACTGCCCTTAGGTTTTCAGACGGCCCCCTTGTCTACGTGACGGACAACGACGCCGTCTGTGCAGGGTGGTGGGACCGTCTCTTTCAGGCCCCTCGAGGAACCAATGTAGACCTCTGGCGTGATATAGGTAAGGATCTTTTAGCCAAGAATCGGGACCCTGGCTCCAATGTTGTCCTGTGGGTCCCGTCTCACCTTGAGGCTCCCGAGATCATTGCCAAAGACGTGCCCCGATGGATGATCGAAGGCAACATCTTTGCTGACGTTTTGGCTGGTGAAGCGGCCAAGGCCGCTCGTGTCCCAGAGACCCAGAGGCATCGTGTTTTGAGTATCGAGGCTGACGCTTGCTGAATCCGCCACCGTTTGCTTCGGGCTACTTTAGAGGTTGCCGAACTCGAGCGTACAGGTCGTTTGGAAAAACGGGTCCCTGCTGCTCCTGCTCGTGTTCCCCGACTTGCTCCCCCTGCTCCTGCCGCTGTGGCCCTTTTCAATTCCACTCATACTGTCAGTCCTTGCGGTATGAAGTGCACGACGTGTCACGGGTCCGCGACTGCGGCAACAAAGGGGGAGTTTTTAATGTCCGAATGCTTTCAACCCACTCGGTGCACCAGCCACACTGTTAGGGTACCTCAAGGGCGGCGTTTACATCTCGCTGGGGGGTGGGTCCATCCATCTCATCAGATGAGCTGTCACGAGCCTCTCGAAGTCTGGTTCTGCGGATTTTGTGGGCGCGTCGGCTCACAGCAGCTGAGAGGCCTCGCCAAGGAATGCAAGCCCCCGACCAAGACGGGCAAGGCATACCTTGTCAGATTAGCCAAAGGCCTCACGCCCAAAACTCTCAGTAAAGCTGAGACGGAGGCTCGGTCTTAATTTATATCGGACTCGCTTCGCGATAGATCTGAATCCCTGAATCCCTTTTTCTCCTCCTTCTCCTCCTCCTCTTCATCCTCCTGGTCGGGATGCTTAGTGTGCGGGTGTGTTTATTTCTGCTCTCCGGTGCGGCGCGGTCGCGGAGAGCGGCGCCGCGCAGCGCGCAGGCCTACGAGCCGTTGAGGTTGCCAGCGCTGGCGCCCTACCTGGTGGCCGCCGCGGGCTTCTGCTGCGTCGCCCTGGAGGAGGCGAGGGCGGCGCCGATCAGAGTAGGGCAAGCTGAGACACAGGTGTTTGGCCTTCGGGGGCTCCTCCTCCTCCTCCTCCTCCTCCTCCTCCTCCTCCTCCTCCTTTTCCTCCTCCTCCTCCTCCTCCTCCTCCTCCTCCTCTTCCCCTCGGGCTTTCGTCGCCGCGGCCGGACGCAGCTCGGGAAGCTGGTGCGCTTGGACCCCCAGAGGTGTACGGGGACCGATCTTGAATTGCCGCTGTCTCAACTCGCCCTGCTCCGAGCCGAGCGAACGAACGCGGCAGCCGCTTCCTGCGATGCGAAGGTTTGGGAGCCTGATGGGGCTGTGGGGCGCGCCCCGTCGTGGTTGCAGCTGGGCGCGGCTCGAAGAAATCGGGAGGGCATGTTGAGGAGGTCTGGGGGCCGACTTTGAGCCCGAGGCGGCCCACGGCAGGTTCGCGCCGCCTCGAAGCGGCGGCGGCGCCAGCAGGGGGCGATCAATCGTTCGACGCCCTCTGGGGGCCCGTGTCGGGCCCCAGCACCCAGAGGTAAGTGCCCACGGCGCGAAGTCCTCACAAGCAGAAGGTGGGCTCGAGAGCCTCTGGGGACCAGTGAGTCGTGCGGTGTCACAGCCCAGAGCCCAAGTCCCCGTGGCTTCGCCTCACTGCTCGCTCGTGGCGAGGCCCTTCCACGAGCAAAGCTTCCACGCATCTCTTCGGATGGATTGGCGCGCCTCAGGCCATGTTTCCTCCTCCTCCTCCTTCTCCTCCTCCTCCTCCTCCTCCTCCTCCTCCTACTACTACTACTACTACTACGACTACTACTACTACTACTACTACTACTACTACTACTACTACTACTGCTGCTACTACTACTACTACTACTACTACTACTACTACTACTAACTACTACTGGTACTAATACTACTGTACT
>CAUYUJ010015999.1:52500-94964 GCA_963575745.1 Prorocentrum cordatum | reverse complement strand
CTCCTCCTCCTCCTCCTCCTCCTCCTCCTCCTCCTCCTCCTCCTCCTCCTCCTCCTCCTCCTCTCTTCCTCAGTGTCGTGACCTCTGGGCCCAGTGGGGTCCCCCGATCGTGGAGCGCGAAGCGGTGGCAGCGGCTTGCGCGCCTGGGTTTGGCCACCCCGCGGCCCCCCTGAAGTCGCGCACCAAGTGGGGGGGCGCCGCCGCGCTGCTTGCGGAGGGCGCGGCCGCGCCGAGGCCCCGAGGGGAGGCTCGAGGCTGGAGGATCGAGGACTGAGGTTCGAGGAGGAGGAGGAGGAGGAGGAGGCTCGAGGCCGAGGCTCGAGGCTGGAGAATCGAGGAATGAGGTTCGAGGAGGAGGAGGAGGAGGAGGAGGAGGAGGGTTCTGAATCGCGGAGATGGAGGGCAGCACACAGTCAAAGTTTCGGCGGGAGCATTCGTTATGGAGTGCGCCCAGGAGGCCTCAGGCCTCAAACCCTGTCGGACCCCGCGCCCGGGGTGTGCCCCACCCCTACCCCCTACCCCTGATGAAAGAGTAGCACGCAGTCGAACTTTCTGCGGGAGCGTTCGTTCAGGAATGTGCCCAGGAGGCCTCAGACCTCAGACTTTGGAGGATTCCTTGTCTCATGAGGGCGGCGGCGATGTCCATGACCAAGCCTCCAGTGAGCGAGGGAAGAAGACGGAGTCGTTCGCGCCGACATTGACGCGTAAGCTGCCCGCGTAAGCCACTGCGTAAGGTCGCCATGCCATCCCGCGCAATGCCTGTCTCTTTTCGTCGCTCAATTGGTGATCCGCCGGCTTTCAGACCCTGGATTCCTCATCCAAGGGTTCTTCCTATACAAAAGGCCTTTCGCAGCGCCGCACGGCGGCTTCCTGGGCCTCTGCTGGAACCGCCGCTGAGCTCTCGGACATTATGCTTGCCCAGGGCACTGCCGCCTCCCAGCCGCCCGAGCAGGGCGGTGCCGGCGGCGCGCTGCTGCCAGCGGCGCCGTACGCGTGCGTGGCGCTGCTGGCTGCGTCGTGGTGCCGCGGTGGCCTCCTTTCGGGGGGGCAGTGAATCCTCAGTATCGGCGGCGAGCGAGGGGAGGTGAGAAGGAGAAGGGCTTCTCAGAAGGTTCGGAAGACCCCCGGCCTTTGAGAAGTGTTATAAGCCTTCCCCGAAGACAGAAAACAACTTCTCAGAAGGCGCGAGGGCTTCTGAGAGGTCCCGCCGCCTTCTGAGAAGGCCCACTCCTTCTCATTTCCCCCCCCGCTCGCCGCCGACAGTAGGCACCACCACCACCACCACCGCCACCACCACCGACAGTAGGCACCTGCCCTCATGGGGCCCCGGCATGGCGTACGCGCCCTCCTGGCCGAGAGCACGGCAGGGGCCCAGAGCAGGGGCCAGGAGGGCCCTGGCCCCCGGCCACGCGCGCGTGCTACGGCATCCGCCTCGCCGCCTCGGCAGGGTGCGGTTCGAAAAGCCTTCCAGGATCGCGTCCGGGAGAGATCCAGGGATGGAATCCGAGGTGATTTGGCATGCGTAAAGAGGCAAGGAGGGAGGAGGAGGAGGAGGAGGAGGAGGAGGAGGACGAGGAAAACGAGGAGGACGAGGAGGACGAGGAGGACGAGGAGGACGAGGAGGACGAGGAGGACCAGGAGGACCAGGAGGAGGAGGACGAGGAGGACGAGGAGGACGAGGAGGAGGAGGAGGAGGAGGAGCAGGAGGAGGCAGGAGGAGGAGGAGGAGGGGGAGGGGGAGGGGAGGAGGAGGAGGAGAGGAGGAGGAGGAGGAGGAGGAGGAAGAGGAGGAGGCAGGAGGCGGCGGAGGAGGAGGAGGGGGAGTAGGAGGCGGAAGTGGAGGCGGCCTGAGGCCCGGCCTTGGATGAGGAGGAGGAGGGAGGAAGGAGGAGGAGGAGGAGAGGAGGAGGAGTGAGACGAGGAGGAGGGGAGGAGAGGAGGAGGAGGAGGAGGAGGAGGAGGAGGAGGAGTGCGAGGACGGCGAGGAGGACGAGGAGGAGGAGGAGGAGGACGAGGAGGACGAGGAGGAGGAGGAGGAGGAGGAGGAGGAAGAGAAGGACAAGGAGGAGGACGACGAGGAGGAGGAGGAGGAGGACGACGACGACGACGAGGACGAGGACGAGGACGAGGACGAGGACGAGGTGGCGGCCTGCCCCAGCGGCTTCCCCCGCGGGCCCCCCAGAGGTCCGGGGACGTCGTTTATCCACCTCGTCGATCCAAGCCAGGCCCGTCCCAGACACAGGATCGTCCTGGTCAGAATCGCTGAGAGGTGGGCAGGTGGCGTCCTCCGAGCGTGTGCGCCCAAGCCTGGGCGTGGGCCACGGACTCCGCAGCGTACACGGTGCGCTTGGTTCTTCTCTGCGCAGCTCCGGCGGTGCCATCGGGAGCGCGGCCACGGTGAGCCCCGGGGCGGCCGGCCGCTACGGGGCCCACCGACGCTCCGGGCTCGTGGCCCCGGAAAGATTCCCCAGTTTGACCGCGGTTTCCCCCGAGCCTGCCATGGTAGTTTCCCCTGGCCATTTCCCCAGGGGCCTCCAGGAGGGAAAGGGGGCCAGGTTATATATTTAGAAGCGTGGTACCCTCCTCCTCCTCCTCCTCCTCCCTCCATCCTCCTCCTCCCTCCTCCTCCTCCTCCTCCTCCTCCTCCTGCCCCCTAATAATCCCCTCCCCCATCCGGACCCTCCCCTCCTCCCCTCTCCCTGACTCCTCCTCCTCCTCCTCCTCCTCCCATCTCCTCCTCCTCCTCTCCTCCTCCTCCTCCCTCCCTCCTCCTCCTCCTCCTCCCCTCCTGCTCCTCCGCCTCCCTTCTTCCTCCTCATCTCCTCCTCCTCCTCCTCCTCCTCCTCCTCCTCCTCCTCCTCCTCTTCCTCGTCCTTCTCCACCTCCTCCTCCTCTTCTCCTGCTTTCATCATCATCCGTGTTCCCTCCCCCACTCTCCTCGTGCTCTTCTCCTCTGCTTTACGTTATTCGTCGTCCCCATACTTCCCCCAATCGTGTCAGCATATGCTCTTTTTTATTTGCATATATTCGTAATAAGCAGCAGCATCATCATCAGAATCAGCATCATCATCATCATCAGCATCATCAGCAGCAGCAGCATCAGCATCATCATCATCATCATCATCATCAGCAGCAGCATCAGCATCAGCATCATCATCATCATCGTCATCATCATCGTCATCGTCATCGTCATCACCAGCATCAGCATCAGCATCAGCATCATCATCAT
Organism: Prorocentrum cordatum; assembly: GCA_963575745.1. Lineage (NCBI taxonomy): Eukaryota > Dinophyceae > Prorocentrales > Prorocentraceae > Prorocentrum > Prorocentrum cordatum. Next base: position 91,735 of record CAUYUJ010015999.1, on the reverse strand, counting down.
CATCAGCATCAGCATCATCATCATCATCATCATCATCATCATCATCATCATAGAACCTCCTGAACCCCGTGCAACTCCCGCGAGCACCCCAGAGCCTTTGCTCGCCGCCCTCGGTAATCAGTGCGTTGCTCGAGGAGCCCAAAACAAAGACCGCTTGAACCCATGCCAGCACCACAGACCATTCTGTCCGATGCTCGGCCCGAGGAGCGACATTAACCCTTTGGAAAAAACCTGCGAGCACCCCAGACACTTCTCTCACCGCCCTCTGCGCCCAGCGCCTGGCTCGAGCGGTCCGCCCCGAGCTTCTGAGGCGCGCCTTGCTGCGGCGGACCCGCTCGCGTCGCCGCCGAGCGCCGAAGAACGGCCGAAGGCCACCGAGCACCTCCGAAAACCGAAGACCGCAGAGCGCCGCCGCAAGGCCGATGGCGCCGAGCCGGCCCAGCCGCCGAAGGCCGCCGAGCCCTCGGGCGGGGCTGGGACAGGACTTGAAATCGTCTTCAGAGCGTTCTAGAACGCTCCGAGCGCATCCTCCAGAACAGCCAGATCTCAGAGATCCCCGACTCATCCTTGTCAGGCGTTGTCCTTGTCTTGACCTCGTCTTAAGCGCCGCCGACAAAAAGGCCGCCGACGGCTCCGCCGATGAGCCGCCCAGCCCGCGGGGCGGCGCGCGTGCCGCCGCCGCCGCTGCTGCGCTCGGTGGCGGCGCCCGGGGGCGGGCGCGAGCGGTGGCTGGAGCTGGGCATCGGGGCCGCGGAGCTGAGGCCCGCGGCCACATTGGAGCCGCGGCGGGTCGTCCGCACCAGGGGCCAGGGGTCGGGGAAACCCAAGGGCAACAATAGCTACGTTAGGGGGGGGATAGGAGGAGGAGGAGGAGGAGGAGGAGGAGCAGGAGGAGGAGGAGCAGCAGCAGCAGGAGAGGGTGGGGAGGAGGAGGAGGAGGAGGAGGAGGAGGAGCAGGAGGAGGAGGAGGAGGCGCAGGGGGGGATGGATCGACCCCCAACCGCCCAGTCATGCCCCGAGAGAGGCCCGCGGCCAGGCTGGAGCGGCGGCGGGTCGTCCACCCCAGGGGCCCCGGGGGGTCGGGGAAGCTCTGGGGCAGCGATCCGCTTGCAAGACTTAGAGGGGGGGAAGCCCTCGAGAAAGGGATCGAGAGTCATGCGAAAGCTTTCGAGGCCCCGGTTGGTTTTCATCAGCTGCACCTCGTCGAGAGCTCTTCGGGGGTGCCAGGATCTCATCGAGCAGCCGCCGGAGGCCGGAGCGACGGCCCGGAAACCACCTTGGAGACATCGGTCAGGGGACTGTGCTAGGGTGAGATAGGCTCAAGGGGGATGCATCGACCCCCATTGGCCCACTCATCGCAGGTAGGGGCCCGATTGCCCCACCCCGCCCAGGAAGGTCCGGATTCGCTATCGGGAGCCCCATCGCTGATCTATCCCGGAGGTTGATAGACCTCCTACCCTGACACGTCGATTAGCGAATTGGCCGTTTTCGGTTCGCGACGGCGTCGCGGCCGTCATTTTTGCGGGTCCAGGTCCGTCGGTTTAGGTCCTAGGCCGTTTTCACCGAAGATTGGTTTACAAAGGAAGGTTTGTCCACCGCCGACTATCGGCGATGTGTGGCCGATTCCACCTCGATGTCTACCCCCATACCGCTGCCCCTCAGCCCAGGGGTCGCCATGGAGGAGACGTCGAAGAAGGCAAACGGCATAACCATGCGGTCGAGGCGTCAGACCCTGAGGAGGATCCCTGATCCGATGAGGGTGGTGGTGAAATCCATGGCCAAGCCTCGATTGGCGTTCCTCCTGCTTCCAGGCCCTGGATGCCTTATCCAACGGCTCCTCATCCAAAGCCATCACCGTGTCCGGAGCTCCGCGCGGACCTCCGACAGTTTGTGCTCATGCATGGTGTCTTCCTTGCCCTGAGGATGTCCGCCCCTAGTCGAGCTCCCAGTGCCCTCGACGGGCCCCGAGAGGGTCAGAGAACGACCCATGATGAAGAACCGTTTCCTTCAGGGCCCGCTTGCTTCATGCCAACAGGGGCGCGGGGGGCACAGGAGCAGCCGAGTGGGCCTTCGGGGGCGTCCAGGGGGGGGAGGGGGACGAGGAGGAGGAGGAGGACGACGAGGAGGACGACGAGGAGGACGACGAGGAGGACGACGAGGAGGACAACGAGGAGGACGAGGAGGAGGAGGAGGAGGGTGCGTGTGGGTATATCACGGCTGGGGCCGCGAAGGCTCAGAGAGCTCAGGCGCACCTGGCCTTCTTTCAACATCCCTTGGCCTTCTGATGTTCCAACCTGTTTTAGCCTTGATCACCAGAAAGAATTTCGAGCGCCGTGAACGTACCGAAACTGGAGGATTTTCAAGCGTCGGGCCCTGGGAGGCGACCCTCGTTCGACACTTCGCCAGCATGTCGGGTGCACACGAGATTTTGGTACTTTTCTGGGTGCTCGAAGGCATTTCTGGGATGTGGTCCTGAAGCACGCCGGGAACAACAGAACCCATCGTCCGTGCACATGCCTCGGGCCATCGAATTGGCAACCCCCCTCTTGGACAGCCCCCCTGGCGGGGACGCCTCCCCGAGACCTCCTGGACCCAGACATGTCGGCGCATCGAGGGCCTCGGGGCGGCAGCTGGTCCACGCTCTCGGGTATCGGCGGGGGCCAGCTCCCAGAGTTCCAACGTACGGAAAAATCACGACGGAGGTTTTTCGTATTTTTCGGCCTCGAGGGGCCCTCGCCGGGCCCCAGGACCGTCAAAAAACGACTCAGGATGAAAAGCCGGTCCTGGGGAAGGGGTCGAGGCTTCTGGGGACCCCGCATTGAAGAAATCACGACATCGGATCTCTGGGTTCTGGGCCCAGGACCGCCAGAAATGGTCCGACATGGAAAACTGGTGCAGCCTTTCTGGGGGCCCACGCATCGGCGTGCCAGATGCGTGGGCTTTTGCTTGCAGTAGGCGCATCGGATAAGAGATCGGCCAAACAGCAGATGCCCCACGGAAGTGTCGCATCCCCCGATGGCCCCAGGGATCCAAGGGAGCCCTGCACCAGCGAAGAATGCGCCCCAGGATTGCTTCTCGCAAGATTTCTCTCGCCGTGTGTGTAGACTGTGTCCGTGGCCTCTCGGGGGGCATGTGGGGGCCCCCCTCAGAGGAGGAGGAGGAGGAGGAGGAGGAGGAGGAGATGGCAGGACCAAGGGCATCGTCAACTTCGAAGGAATTCCGACGATCACGGTCCAGCCTGGTGGCTTAATGGAGGCATGTTCGAGTCTTCTCTGGAACTATGGGTCTGTCAGTGCGAGGAAGGTGGACCAGAAAGCGGTGCAGGAGGCTTTCGCTGCTCATTTTGACGCGATGGAAGATCAAGTCCAGTGGCGCATTTAGCCGCACTATGAATGTATGGCAAGACATCCCCAGCAATATCAACAGACACATCGCGGTCGGCATTTGGAACACACGTGCTCCCCTTCACCATCAGCCTGGCATGAGAAAGAAGAAGTGTGACAAACTTCGCGAGTTTCCCCGTAATCATGCCATTTTTGCACTGCAAGAGGCTCATGGCTCTCAGGCCGAACTTGAATTTCAACTCTATCAACGCAGGCTAGACTACGGTATGGTGGCGTCCAACCCCTCTCACACGGCTGGTGGCGTGGCCACGATTCTCCCGATAATGACAAAAGCTCAACTTCAAGCAGGTATGGATGTGGAACGCATCAGATACTCGGAGCTGGTTCCTGGTTGCGCTCAGCGGTTTGCAATCAAATCCACTCTTGCACATGAAGGCCAAGAGCATACAAGTTTAGCCTGCTACAACATCCACGATGTTGGTTATTCTTCGGAACAGGTGGATTCACTGACAGCCAGAATAGCTGCTGAGACACAAGTTGCTGCACAATGTCCAGAAAGGGTCACAGTATTGGTTTTGTGTGGCTTCAATTTCTCGGCCGACGCGCCCACTCATCTTCATGTTCCAGAGATCGACAAAGGTCTTCTTGCGCAGCCTCGGCCGCGTGAGCATGGCGCGTCTTGGTGGCTCACGCTCTCGGACTGAACGGAGCTCGACCCTGAGAAGCCGACGCATTACATAGCTGGCGAGCACAAGTTAACGGCTCTTGACAAAGTTGTCACACCCACGCCTCAATGGATAAGATTGCAATGGAATATCATTGCGACTGTTTTGACAGGGCATGAACGCCTGCAGGAAGCTGGCATCTCTGATCATGCTCCTGTCTCCATCACCTTCCGTGGACGGCCTCAACGCCCTCGCGATCAGCAAGCTATACCTGCCTTCCCCTGCAAGACCAGGGAGCTCCAGGATATGCTCCAGCAGCTGATCAGCCAGTCGGAATTAGAGAGGCTTCCGCCGATTCCCAAGTGGCGTGAGCTGAAGAGGTTGATGAGGGAGGCCGCGCGACTTGCCCGCGACAAACTGACCCGCTCTGCGACCCCCCCTTCCGGAGGTTCGCTTGGTTATGTTTCGTTCGATGTCCCGAGCGGTTCACCTTGATGACGCGAAGCTGACTTCAATTCTGCCGATTCGCACGCCGATTGCCAAAGATCACATGATGCTCGACGTGGCGCCCTCCACGGTCTCGCTGCTCGCCCCCGTGGACTTTCGTCGGCAATGCGAGCAGCTGAGGCGTGATATTCAAGATGCACGAATCGAGGCCGCTCATTTTCAGGTTCGCGCGGAGCACGCCCCAACCTACGAAAAGAAGTGCCTTCGAGCACACATGAGGGCCGAGCGACGCAGGGGGGAAACTCTGGGCTCCGAAAGGCACGACTCTCCCGATCCAGGGCCTCGAGGACCCCTCCTCTGGCGTTCCTCTCGCCTCCCCCTCGGAAATGACCCAGGCCCTGCGAGACCAGTGGGCCCCTGTTTTTTGCGTCGAAATCGGCCCCACTCGGGCATCTTCGAACCCGCCTACACCCGGCGCAGGAGATAATTGAGCGAACGATGGGTTGTGCCTCGCCGACGGCCCCAGGCCCTGGCGGGCTTCCGCGCGCCGCTTGGCAGCAGACTCGCATTGCGGGTCCTGTTCTCTTCGATGTACTTCAGGTTATTTTGGGTGGGCGCCCCCCGCCCATTGAGCTGAATGAGCCACTTCGGGCGTTTGCCCTTAAGGGCCGACGCGCAGATGACACATCGCTCGTTCTTCGCGAGCCTGCTCCCGCGAGGCCGCTAGCGCTCAAACGCACAGATGCCAAGATTCTTGCCTCGGCGTGTAGTCACTCCGTCAAGCCGGCCCCCGCGCGCGACGCACGCCCTGACCAGAGGGGCTTCGTTGGTTAGCGGCATTTGCTTGATAACGCGACCCTCCTCGACGCGTCTGCACGTCTTGCCAGCGCGCAGCTTGCCGTGCAGGATAAGCTTCCTGCTCTGCGATTGCTGGACTCTGGAAATGCTTTCCCGTCTCTCTGTCATGTCTTTGGCTGGTGTTTGCTTGAGCTCATCAATCTCCCTCTCGGCTTTCGGCATTTCACTCGTGCCACTTATGCATTCGCCGCCGCTTCTGTGTTTTGCAAGGCCTCTGTTCTTTCGTTTGCTGCATTGAGTCGGGCGTCATGCGGGGTGACCCATTTAGTCGCGCAACGCGGGCCCTGTGCATGGATCCGATAATTCGTGATATGCGCAAGAGGCTGAATCAATACCCTGGGGCGGAGGTTGGCGCTCGCGAGGATGTTGGGGGCGTCCCTTCGGGATATTAAAGCCCTTTTGTGAACCTAGCTGATATTTGTTTAATGCTGCGCAGATCCTAGCGGGTCTCCAATTAAAGCTTCAGAAGTGCAAGTTGACCCCTGCAGGCGCTGCATATTCGTGCGAGCTAAAAGATAGCACGCAGGGTTTCTTATCCAAGCGAGTGCCCAAGTGGGCTGATATCCCCGTAGTCGGCTGCGCTGAATATTTTAGGGCGGATCGGCCCAGCAGCATCGAGAGGCGCAATGTTGGCGAGTGCGTTTCGTGAGTGGCGCGGTATCACGCATGATCTTGCTGCGACAAAGGCCGCCCCCTCAGTTGCAACCACTCTGTAGGATTCTCGCACGGCATCGAAGTTTGCTTATCTTGCCCAGCTCTCGCCAATGCCAAAATCCATCTCGAAGTGGGAAAGCTGGGCATTGCACCGCGCGCTTCATCTCCCACCTTTCTCGTTTCCTCTTTCTTCTCTGCTCTCGCTCCGATCTCGGTCTCGCATCCGCCCTCAATCTCTTCGCATCTCGCGCGCAGCTGCGCTCGTTCGACAGTTACTAATGGGCGCCCTCTCTGGTCTCGCCGAAAGCAGCAGTGTCAGCAGCACTTGCACATGGTCGTCTGGGCAGCGAATAAATCGCATTGGCTTGCTCGCCCCTTCGCGCAGGAATTGCACGATGCCAGCCAGTCGTTCCCAGCCTGTCCGCGCCTGCACCAACACGTTTTGCACGCCCGCCACGCCCCCACTGAAGCTCGCAAAATCTTTCCTGGAGCGCCCATCTAGAGGACGATTGCTCGTGGCTTGGAAAAGGCTATCCTGGTTGGCTCTCTGGGAAATACGAGTGCGAAGCGCATTTCGAAGTGGGCCTCGCGGACCCCGACAGCACGTGCTCTCGCGGCTCGAAGTTGGCCAAAGCTGAGAGATGTCCTTGTTCCAGTGCCTCCCGCATGGCAGATCTCTATGAGAAAAACTCTGGTGGGGGGGTGGACGATGGAACGACGTGCGTCGCAAAGAGACTGCCCATGCAAATTCGGATGTCTTCATGAGCTGGACGCACATGGTCGCGACCTTGGTTGTCCCGAGCTGTGGACGGCTGTTCTACAGATATGGAGACCGAATGGCCCGATCGAGACCTTTCTTGATCGTAGGTTTGTTCTGTCGGCGAAGACGACAGATGACCAGCGCAAGCTAGCCATCCAGAGAGTTGTGATTGCTGATTACTTGCGTAATGTAAAGAAGGCTGCGATCGCCACCCCGATCGCCGAGCGCGCGAGGGCAGCTCGCGCTCAATTGCTCCAATAATTTGAAGCAAAAGACCAATCGAACCCCATTCCGAGCAACGTGCGAAGAGGAGGAGAAGGAGGAGGGGGAGGGGGAGGGAGGAGGAGGAGGAGGAGGAGGAGGAGGAGGAGGAGGAGGAGAAGGACGAGGAGAAGGAGGAGGAGGAGGAGGTGTAGGAGGAGGGAATCGCCAGGAAAGCAATCTGGGATGACCAAGTGGTCCCCGGGAAGAGGCCCAGCCATCCGGGGCCCGGATGCGCCAGATGGGGGGCTGCCTCTGGGGCCCCGCCCTTTGGGATCCCTCTGGGGATCCCTGGGAAGGGGCCCTCGCATGGGGCAGTCGGTGCGCCAGATGCCGGGGGATGCCGAGAGACAACGAGCTGTGCTCCTCGGCCTCTGGGGATCCAACGCGTTGAAAACATCAAGACGGAGGTTTTTCGCATTTCTCGCCTTCGAGGGACCTTCGCCGGGCCCCAAGCAAGCAAGCAAGGTCCGATCGCGCGCGGGGGCCGCGCGCGCCCCACCAGTGGAGACGGCATCGGAAAGTCATGCAAACAAACACGCCCCTCCAAAAACAGACTTGCCGGCAAGCTACAATGAAACCATGACGTGTTCGTAGTCATCTTCGAGAGCTGCCAAGTCAAAGAACCGAGTGCCATGTGATACTCGTGACAATTAGCGACGTGCCATGCTCAACCTTCAAATATTTGTCGACGTTCCCTGTCCACTTGATCTTCGGGCGTCCCCGGGATCGCTTGCCAGAGAAAGGAATCCATGCCATGACTGTCTTCGGCCAAGACAAATCGTCTCGAAAAGCTTTGTAATTAGCCGCCACTGCATTCTGTCAATAATCTGCAACCAGTCAAAAACACGATGCTGAGAAAGCGCGTTTCGAAGTCGATGTTTGCAGCGTCTGCCAGCGTCTTCCCAATCTTCTCCTGGCCGCTTCCAAAAACCCACGACTTTGCGCAGCAGTGTGGATCTCGTGGGTGTAATCCTCATGCGTTGTTGCTGCGTCAGCGCGCAAATTGCTGGACCATACGTGGCTGTAGGTGAGACCACGCTGTCAAAAAGACGAAGCCGCAGCTTGACAGACATGTTCTTGTTGGTGAGAACCGCCCGGTTCGCATGGCAGTTGGCCCACGCGCACTCCATGCGGTAGACAAGATTGATGTTTGATCTATCCATCGTTTTCCCGGACAACTTCCGCCCCAAATACGCGTGCATGTCCGTGTTAAGCTCGGGGGCCCCCAAACGGTGCGGTGACCACACCGTGCGGTGAGTCGGTGGGGATTCGGGGTCACCGCACGGTTTTGGGACTCGGGTCGTTCCTCCGAGGGCGTCTCGGGCGACAGGGGCCTCCGAGGTCCCAAGACCGTGCGGTGACGGACCGTGCGGTGAGGTCTTGGGGGATTTCGAGGTCACCGCACGGTCTATCAGCGCACCGTTTCGGGACTCCCAATAAGCACAACGGGTAGATTCTGCTCACCGAAAGGCACCGTCAGAGCACACGCACCCACGGAGTGCCCAGCGTCGTCCGTGAACACCCTGGCTTTGCTTGCGTTCAGCGCGAGGCCTCACCTCGACAGCCCTTCGCACAACACCTTCCGCAGGAACACTGCCTCGCTGGCAGTCGTGGCGTACAGCAACAGACCATCCGCGTACCGTATGTTGGCCAATCGTTCTGGCCCTCCTGCGTCGATGCCGCTCCCACGAACTCGGTCTTTGAGTCGCCTCACGACGTGTTCTGAACCGCGGTTGAATAAGAGCGGCGACAGCACGTCTCCTTGCTTGACGCCCCTGGTGATATGAAAAAGCCCACTGCCATTGACGCTTCCGCGTTGGTTGTGATATGTATATGATAGCAGCCGGATGTACTCCAAGGGCACGCCCTGTTCGTCCAGTGCGTTGAAAAGCAGCGGGTGCTCGATGCGGTCAAAGGCCTTGGTCAAGTCGAGGCTAACGATCCAAAGCGTTTGCCCCCGCTCGCACGATCTGCAACATGAGCCTTCCAGAACAATGAATGCATCATCAATTGATCCTCCTGGGCGAAAGCCGCATTATGTGGACACTGCTGTTTCTCGAGGTGTGGTTGAAGACGTTGGAAAAGTAGACGTGCAAAAATCTTGGACGTAATGCGCAGAATCGCTATGGGTAGCCAGTTTGGGGCCTCACGTCTGTTGTCACCCCTGGGGAGCATGACAAAAAGAGTCTCTTGCCAGTCTGGATGAACGACTCCTGTACGCAGTATGGAATTCAAGCACCCCTGCATCGATTGAAGCAGGCCGTCCCCACAGTACAGAAACATTTCCAAAGTAATCCCAGCTGAATCGGAACATCTGCCTCGACGCATCTTGCGGAGTGCGAATCGCAACTCGTCCATGGTCGTACGGGCCTCGGTTGCACATCTCGTCGATCAATTCCTCCCTCTCTTCCGGCAGGTCCGTGTTCAGAACTTCGTTCAAGGACGCTTTGAATTCATCGTTGTCGATTGGGCAGTGCACTTTCGGCCTGACCGGGTGCATGTGGATCTCTGGAAGCTTTTTCACGCCTCTGAACTCAAGCAGTATCTTCACAGCTCGCATATCACAGAATTGCCGGGGTAATTTCCGATGTTCTTTGCTGATCAACTTGGACAGTTTACGCCGCTCTGATTGGTCTTTACACTGACGACGCTGATGTCGCAATCTTTGGAGATTTTCAGTGTTCCACGGTTTGGCGTTGGCTTCGCATGCGCCACCCCGCGCGCAAATTGTTGCAGATGCTGCCATAACGCGTTCGACGTCACGAAGCGTATTGCAAGCAGAATCGGCCATGTGGGCGTTCACAGCCTCAGAAAATTTGATGTCGACACCACCTTGATCGGGATTTGGCGCCCACCGTTTTTTATGGCAGCTCCTGGAGTGGTGTTTCGGAGTCAAACCTGGGAAACAGATGCTGGCTCTCACAGCTCGGTGATCAGATCCGAGGTCCAGGTAGTCTACTGGCGGGCATCCTGTGTACAGAACGTAGGAGTCAAATAAGACAAAATCGATTCGCCGCTTCAACCAGAGACTGGAACGGAACGCCCATTGCACATCGCTTAATTCGTTAGCAGAGTCGTCAATATTCCCAGCATTTGAGTTGTTCTCAAACAAACAGTTGCTGAAGTGCTCCCCCCCTGTGTCCACTGAAAGCTTGCGTGTTGAAATCCCCAGCCACAAGTCTCATTTGAAGGCGTCTCGCACGGCGCGCTTCTGAAGCCATCTGAGCATAACAATATAATAAAATATCATGTGGATGTCCAGCGTGCGTTAAGTATACGCTCAGAACGGTCACCTTCTGATGTCCAGCGTTGATGTCTACAGCGAGCACCCTGCCTTCGAACCCCCTGTAGCCCACAACGAAATTAGCATATCGATGATGAACAAGCACAGCTACACCTGCGTACTTGTACTCGGCGAGGTGTGATATGAACCAGTGCCCTCCGACAAGCTCTTGGTCCGCAGTTTGCGCCCTGGTTTCAGTCATGCACACAACGTCCCACGAAACATCTTCCAATTCGGCCAACAACTGAGATTGCCGATCATGCGTATGTACACGAGCATTCTGGTAGAACAATTCGAACATGTCAAAATTCTCGAATTCAGCGCTGTCACCCCTCATGTCGATCAATTCTTTGCTGTCTCTACTTGCCCGCGATCGGTGCTGTCCCTAGGCTGTTGCTATCCATGAGGATGCCTTGGCCTTGCTCTTGTCTTTCTTCTGCCCCTTCCCCTTCAACTGGGCCTTCTTTGTGACCTTCTCTTGAGCATTGGTCATTGGTGAAAATGTCAGCAACTCGGGTGCCTGCAGATACTCCTTCCACCCGTCTCCGAAATCGACCTCGAACATGTCGCCGCATACGTGAGACGACATCAATTTGTCCATCCCGAGGTAGAGGATTGGCGGTGTCACGATCCACGAATAGAGCAGATTTCGACCAACCCCATTCTACGAGGACCTTCACAGAGAAAGCGAACGACTCTGGCAGACGCTCCTCTAAGGGGCGATCTATTTTAGCCCACATGCGAGTGCCACTCCATTCATGACCGCCGTCTCGTATCTTCTTGATCGCCATTTCCTTGTTTGCCTCTGTCAGAAACTGCGCAAACAAGATGTCAGTGAATGGTTCTTTCGCGTACACTGCGCCTGGGAGAGGCCCCCCATCCGCAGAGAGCGTGCCGCACAGCCATTTGCAGGCGTCAGCCTCGTTCCATTGACCACTGAGGCCACCGAAGGCAGCTGTGAATAGATTGTGGTTGAGTTTGCCAAACTGGACCTCGAGCTTGGCCATCTTTGAGATTCACTCAGCTTCGACATCGTTGTAGCCGTCGGGCTTCGCCGTTCCCGAAAATGAATTTGTACGTTGCTTACCTCTCAACTGAGCGGCATGTAACTCTTCCATCTGGACCTTCTGGGCTTGAATTTCCGACTCCACAGCGCCGGAACCAGCGTCCATTTCTGAGCTGAGATTGTCGAAGCTCGTCTCGATACGAGAAGCATCATTTTGTAAAGTACAGACATCCGAGATCATCGATTTGTTTATGACACTCTCGCCGGGCCCCGGGACCGTCAAGAACGACTCGGATGGAGAACCGGTCTTGGGGGATGGGTCCAGACTTCCGGGGACCCCGCATGGAAGAGCTCACGACATCGGACCTCTGGGCCTCAATCAGGGGTCCCTGGGAGGGGGCCCTCGCACGGGCCAGTCGGTGCGCCGGATGCCCGGGGGGACGCCGAGAGGCCACGGGCGGTGCTCCTCGGCCGCGGGGGGCCGTGCCTGGGGCCCTCCCCGGGGGCCCTCGGGGCCCTCGGGGCCGGGCCGTGGCCCTTAAGAGGGGCCATCGGGGCTCAAGAGACGGGGGTCGATGCAAACCAAGGGCTCCCTCGAGGGCGCGAAGTTATTCGCGCTTCGCGCTTCGCGGTCCTCGTTCCTCCTCCCCCTCCTCCTCGTCCTCCTTTTCTCCCTTTGGGGGGGCGGCGCGAGAGCGCGAAGTTATTCGCGCTTCGCGCTTCGCGGAGCGCGAAGCGCGAAGTTGGGAGCCCTTGATGCAAACGGGGGTCAGCCAGGGCACCGGATCCTGCAGGATCCTGCGAAGACCCCCCCTGGCTGACCCGGGTTGGCGAGCTGCTCGTGGCCGCGAGGCGGCCGCGCACATTGGCCGGCCCGGGTTTGCGAAGACTTGCGTTGCGGTGTTTGTTCCTGCATTGCAGTTTTTTGGTTTCCTGCTGACCCGGGTCTGGATTGACCCGGGTCAGAAGATCCCCGAGGCCGGGGGGCCGCGGGGTGTTAACGCGGGGTGCGGCCTTGGCACTCGCGTCGGCACTCCTGCTGCCTTTTGGGGGGGCACCGTGGAGACATGTCTCAGACACGCTCGGCGCGGCTCACGCGTCCGGAGGGCTGCAGGGGGCAGTGCCCCTCGGGAGGCTGCCGACGAGCGGCGAGCCGATCCGTGTCCGCGCCGCCGCGGCCTGCGCGGAGGCGCGGCTGCACGGCTGCGTGCCGCGCGGGGGGCATCCGCGGCAAGCACCGCTTGGGTCGCGGCCGCCAGGGCCCCAGCCCGCAAGGCCGCGGATACGGACGTGGGTCTCTCGCCCACGAGCCGCGGCCCACCCGCCGCGGCCCTGGAGTGCGGCCAGTGCTTCCAGTGGAAGCGCGTCGGCCCGGACCGCTGGCTGGGCGTCGTGGCCGGCGAGGCGTGGTTGTTGCGGCAGGGCCCGCGCGGCACGCAGGCCCGCCGCGTCTGCGGCCCGGGCGGGCCCGCCTCCCTGGAGGGCTTGCTCGGGCACCTCAGCGTGGTGAGGCTTCGGGTCGCGCACGAGCAGCCCCGCCAGGAAGGCCTGGCTGGCCTCACGAGGCCCCCCCGAGGAGCCCCAGCTGGCCTCAGCAGGCCCTCCGAGCCGGTTTCTCTTTATAGATAATTCCTCCCTGTCTCACCTTGAGGCCATTTTTTTAGGGAGGGTCGGGCGTTTCGCATGAGACTTCCTCACCTTTGGACGACCCTGAAGCTTAAAATTGGCAAGAGCTTCACGTATGGAGGGCGGGTCGTTTTCAACATGTGCTTCTCGCCTTAGCGCCGCGCACACTCGTTGTAAACATGTGCAAGAGTTTCACCGATTGAGGGCGGGTGGATTTCAAATTGTGGCTCTCGCCTTAGCGCCGCGCACATTCGTTTTGAAAATTTGCAAGAGCTTCACGGATTGAGGGCGGATGGAATTCAAAATGTGGGCCTCGCCTTAGCGCCGCGCACGTTCGTTTTGAACATGTGCGAGAGCTTCACGGATGGAGGGCGGTCCCTTTTCAAAATGTGGTTGTCGCCTTAGCGCCACGCACTTTCATTCTAACAGTTGCAAGAGCTTCACAGATTGAGGCCAGGTGGTTTTCAAAACGTGGCTCTCGCCTTAGCGCCGCGCACATTCGTTTTCAACATTTGCAAGAGTTTCACGGATCGAGGGCGGGTGGTTTTCAAAATGTGGTTCTCGCCTTGGCGCCGCGCGCATTCGTTGTAAACATTTGCAAGAGCTTCAGGGATTGAGGGCGGTTGGTTTTCAGAATGCGGTTCTCGCTTTAGCGCCGCGCACATTCGTTTTAAACATTCGCAAGAGTTTCACGGATCTAGGGCGGGTGGTTTTCAAAATGTGTCTCTCGCTTTAGCGCCGCGCGCATTCGTTTCAACAAAGTGCAGAAGTCTAATTCCGGATGCCCATGATCAACGTACAAGAATTTATTTTGGAAGGATCCAGGATTATGCGGGTGCAACAGTTATGTTGATTCGCGGTGTTGAAGTCCCAAAAAATGCCTTCTGGCACGATTCCGGATCGTCAAGACGCAGCAGTCGGGTTGGTACGTGGCGTTGAAATCTCGAGAAAAATGTCTTGGCACGCTCCGGGATCTTCAAACGGTTGTCTTCCCACGAGGCAGTTCCCTCAATAGAAATGAACAGCTGTGGGGGCCTATGAAAGGGAGCTTGGATGGAGGGTTAATTTCGACATCGTTAATGACTCTTGGTTTTACACTGGTCCTCCTTCTCCTCCTCCTCCTCCTCCTCCTCCTCCTCCTCCTCCTCCTCCTCGCGGGGCTCCAGGGCGGTCTCAACGCCCTGGCGCCGCTTCTGGCGGCGCCCCCGGTGCGCTCGGCTCCCCAGGGGCTGGGGTGTCGAGACGGCCCTGGGCTATTCGGGGGGCCCGATGTCGGACGGGGCCAGGACGAGGAGAACTCCGTTCCAGAGCGTTCTGGAACGCTCTCGGGGAGCGTTCCGCCGCGCTCCGAGGAGGCCGCGGCGCCCGAGGCATCTTCCAGGGCCGCCAGATCCCAGAGACTCTCGACGTATCCTCACACGATGCGAGTGTCGTCCTGGCTTCGTCTCGTGTTCGGGGGGCCTGATGAGGCCAGCCAGGACTGCGCGGGGGGGGCTGTCTGCGCGCAGCCCAAAGCCTCACCACCTCAACGCGGGCCCCTCGGCCCCGAGCCTGGCGCGCCTGCGCGCCGAGTGGGCCGCGCGGGACGAGGGGGCCGCGACCGCGGCGCGGGCGCTTCCCGGCCTGCGGGTGTTGAGGCTGGACCCCGTGGAGGCTCGATTCCGGAGTGAAGAAACGCGCAGATACAAAGAGAATCGCCGATTCCCGTGGCAAGATTGGAAATCTGGGAAGTGGAGCGGGAGACGAGCATCCAGAGAAGACGGAAAATTGGGGAATCCTGGGATTTGTGTCTATTTATCTGCGTGTCCATGGGCCCCTTCACTGATGGTCCCCAGGACGCGTGTTCGCCCATTGTGTAACTGTGTACCCCGTTCCGCTCCGCCGATGGCACGCGGCCTGTCCCAGCCCTCGTGGCGCCGTCTGCGTTGTGGTGAGAGGTTTCGGTGCGGACACGGGACACGTTGGCGCTGGCGAACACGTGCTGAGGATCGTCGAGAGGCGCTCTTCTCCTTCATCTGCTCCTCCAACAACAACGTGGCCCGCATCACGCTGATGGTGGACCGCCTCCGCGCCGCGCTCGGCGAGCCCCTGGCGGGCGGCTCGCCGCTGCCCGCGGGCCTCTGCGCGGATGACGTGCCCCGGCAGCACGCGCTGGAGTTCAACCAGCGCGGGGCGCTGCACCGCTTCCCGGCGGTGGAGGCCCTCGCCGGGGCCTCGGCGGAGGAGCTGCTGTCGCTGGGGCTGGGCTACCGGGCCCGCTTCGTGCGCGGCGCGGCGCGCCAGCTGCGCGAGGGCGGCGGCCGGGCGTGGCTGGAGGCGCTGGCGGCGCCGGCCTGCGGCCGCGCAACGGCCGAGGCGGAGCTGCGGAGGCTCCCGGGCGTGGGGCCCAAGGTGGCCGCGTGCGTGGCGCTGCTGGGCCTGGGGCACTCAGAGTAGGAAAAGATACACACTGTTCATTTCCGGGGGGCCAAGATCCTTTCATTTCTAATTGCTCTATCCTGGGCCTCTTCCTGGCCACTGTGGGGCCAGGAACAATTAGAAACGAGCACGATTAGAAATGAGCACGACAAGAAATGAACGACGTGTAGCCATGCCTCTACCCTCCCCTCGTTTTCCCCTTGTCGGGCCTCCTCGGAGGCCCTCGTCTCCACCGTTGGATCCGCCTCGAGGTCCTGGTCAGAACGCACCCCGGGAGAGGTCCGGGGAGTAGCGATAGCGGTATCGGTACCTTTTGGTCTCCCCAGGCACGCGGACGCGGTGCCGGTGGACGTGCACGTGGCGCGCCTGGCGGCCCGCTCGCTGGCGCCGCCGCCGCTGGCGCAGAGGCTGCGCGGCGGCGCGCTCACGCCGCGGGTGCACGCCGAGGTGGGGGAGCTGTTCCGGGAGCGCTACGGCGCCTTCGCCGGCTGGGCCCAGACGCTGCTCTTCGCCGCGGAGCGCGAGAGGGCGCGGCCCGCGCGCCGGTGAGCCGCGGAGCGCCCGTGGGGCCCCATGCAGATCGTGCGCGCGCGACGACGACGAGGACGACGACGACGACGACGACGACGAGATTGGCGGTAGCGACGGCGGCGACGACGACGGCGACGATGACGTCGGCCTCGGTGGCGACGGCGGCGGCGGCAGCGGTGGCAATGGCGGCGGCGGCGGCCGAAGGGGTTGGCAGTACGGCGCAGCCCGAAAGAAGTGGAGGGGGGGAGTGGACGTCGCGGATGTCGCATGTTCGCGCGTTGCTCCTGCTTTTTGTCTCTTTCCTGCGACTGCTGTTCGTCCTCCTCCCTCCTGTTGCTGGTGCTGATGGCATCGGGATCCAAGATGACGTCCTCCCTCCTCCCTCCTTTCTTCCTTCCTTCCTCTACCTCCTCCTGACGCTGACGCTGCGGGCAGGATCGAGCAAGCTTCGATGCCCTCGTCCATCCCCATCCTCCTTCGATATCCAGTGTGCCCCCTCCCCAGTCGTCCCTGACAGAAGGTGGAGGGGGGGGGGAGGAGGAGTACAATAGGAGGATGGAGGAGCAAGAGGGGAGGGGAGGAGGAACTGGGTGCAACGAAACCCGTTCGGCGCACCATCGCCGAGCGCACCACCGGGCGCAACGAGTCCAGACAACAGACCTGGGCGCGAGGGCGATCAGGTCACATGGCGGGATCGCGCAGGACGGAGCCGACTACAGATGTTTAGGAGCGATACACATCAGGGCTGCGAGCTCCCTGATCCGCTGCCCGCCGGGGACGCGGAGCCGGCGCACCTGGGAACGGATCTGGTACCATCCGCCCCGAGGCTCAGGCAGCTGGGACCAGGTCGCGGCGTCGCCGACAACGGCCCGCACTCATGAGTGCTCGGCGCTCTGGGTGCCCGACCAAACCTGCCGTCTCCTGATGTTCTCCGAAAAGCCGGGCCGCTGGTCGATCTCCGCAGTGATCGCTAAGGCCCTGTTCCGATCAACCGCCGCGGCGGCCTTGAGAGACCGGTCGCCCACGTAGGACCACGCGCGCGACTTGGGCACCGAACGGACAGCGTTGTGCCATGGGCAGAGCACCACGCTGAGGACCCGACCAGAGGCGGCACGCCCCGAGTAGGGTGTAACGCAACAGCAATGTCCCAAGCCACCGAGCAATACCGGGGGACCCGCCAGACCTCCTCGAGGGCAGCCGCGACCAGAGACGGTGTACCTTGGTGCCTGAGGGCGGCGCCTGCGACGCCGTGGTCCACCGAGTCGCAAGCCTGGCCCAGGTCGACCTCAGCTCCCGCGTCGCCGAGCGCAGCGGCCCAGTCAGCCACGGAGACCACGGCGCCCCTCTCCCCGAACGGCCCCGCGCTCTCATCCAGACCGGCCCGATCGATCGGCCGGGCATCGTCGGACCCCTGCTTAGGAATGCCCACCACCCGCGAGGCCGCGAAAGCCCGCGCGCGCTCATCGGGCCAGGGGCTGGCGCCCCTTTCCACTGCGGCGACGAGGATGGCCCAGAGCTCGTGGAGGAGGCCAGGGAAGTGGTCCGAGAGGCCCTGCAATGAAGAAGCCCCCCGCCCGTCGAGCCCAGCCGCCCCGCCGCGAGTGTCCCGGAGGGCCCGCTGGAAGGCCGCGAAGGAGGGGGTGCGCCAGGCGGAGACTTCGGGGACCCGACCCAGTCCAGGGGGGCGCCTCCACAGTCAGGTAATACCCACCACGGCTCCCACTGCCGCCGCATATCCTCAGCCGAGAAGACTGGGGCAGGCTCGGGCCCTCGCGTCGCCCGCGCGGCCACGGCCGCAGCGCGGGCGCCCCAGTTGCGGAACTGAAACCGCCACGTCTCGAGGGCGCGCTGCTGGGTGACCCTAGTTCCGGCAACGAGCGCCTGGGACAGAGCTTGGGCCGCCTCGCCGAGATTACGGGGGAGGGGGCCCAGGAGCAACCCATCCTGGCAGGCAGTGGCCCACTTGCGGGTGACCAGTCCTCCCGGCCGCCACGAACAACCTGTGGAACCGAAGCAGGCGACGCTCGCGGATCGTGGCCTCGCCCCGCGAAGGGCCACAAAGGGCCACGGGCCGCGTTTCGGTCGAAACGCCCTTCGGTCGCTCGACTGCCCGGGCGACGCTGGTCACACCTAAGGCGGCTGCCGTCTTCAGCGCGGCCTCGGCGCGCTTGTGCCACCGCGCGAATGCTTCGGTTGCCCAGCCGGAGGAGGGGGATGAAAAGCTGGGCTCGGGGCCCCCCCACTCGTCAACCGCTGCATCCAGCAGCGCCGTTTCTTTCAAAGTGGGCGCGCGGACCTACTCGTAGCGGGCCGGTCTCTTGAGGCGGTGCGTCTGGGCTGGCTGGGGGGAGGGGCAAGGTCGGCGTCACCGGGCATTCCTCCTCCTCCTCCTCCTCCTCCTCCTCCTCCTGGTCCTCCTCCTCCTCTTCCTCCACCTCCTCCTCCTCCTCCTCCTCCTCCTTCTCCTCCTCCTCCTCCTTCTCCTCATCATTATTTCACTCCTCCTCCTCCTCCTCCTCCTCCTCCTCCTCCATTGTTCTTCCTTACACATAATTTCTCACTGTCGCATTCCCAGACGTGTTGGTCGGGCGGGCAGGGCGTTTTGCCCCAGACCTCCTCACCATTTCTGGTCCTGGAACTTGAAGATTACGACGGCTTCACGAACCGAGGGCGGTGGTGTTCAACATGTGGTCTTCGCTTTAGCGCCACGCACATTCGTTTTCAAAGTTCGTATCAGCTTCACGGATGGAGGGCGGGTCGTTTTCTGAACGTGGTTCTCGCTTTGGCGCCGCGCACATTCGTCTGTAAAGCTCGTAGCAGTCCAAGGATGAAGGGCGGCTCCTTTTCAAAATGTGACAACCGGTCCAGCGCCGTGCGCATTCGTCTTAAAAGCTTAGAGGTTGCAAAGATGAAAAGCAGGGCGTTTTCTAAACGAGGTTCTCACCTTAGCGCCGCGCACATTCGGTTTGACAGTTCGCAGCGGCTTCAAACCCTAGGCTGGAGGGCGTCTCCTGTTCAAAATGTGGTTCTCGATTTTACGCCGCGCACATTCATGTTGAAAGTTTGCCACAGTGTCGAAGATTCGTCTGGTTCAGGTCCCCAGGCTTTTTGCACGATTCAGGATTGCGAGGGCACACCAGTCACGTTGATTCGCGATAGCGAAATCAAGGAAATCACTTCTGGCACGATTTACGATTGTCAGGGCGCAACAATCACGCTGATTGCAGTGCTGATTCCCCAGGAATGGTATTCTGGCATGGTTGCAGATTATCAGACGGGTGTTTTCCAATGGGGCCCGTCCTTCATGAAAGGAAATTCTTGGATGGACCTATGAAGAGGGAATTGGAGAGATGGTTTATTGCAACATCATTGGTACGTCTTCGGTTTACACTGGTCCTCATCTTCCTGCTCCTCCTCCTCCTCCTGCTCCTCCTTCTCCTGTTCCTCCTCGCCTTCTTCGTGGTTGCAGGGTTGTGGGATGGAAGGAGGGTCAGGCTTCACCTGGTGTGCTGCTCCTCGAGGGAAATGGCCGACGTCCTGGGCATTCACGTGTTCTCCATCGCGCCGCGGGTGGCACGGGCGGGTTTCTCCTCGTCTTCCTCGTCATCATCGTTCCCCCATCCTCCTTCCTGTCGTCGTCCTTGGCCCTCCCGTCGTTTTTTATCCCCTCCTGCTCCATCATCCTGCCACGTTGTCCCTCCGCCCTCCTGTCATATTCCCTCGCCTCCGTCTTGTCATCTTTCCTTCCACTTCGTCCTCCGAATCAGACCTCCTCCGCCTCCTCCTCCTTCTCCTCTTCCTCCCCTTTCTCTTCCTAATCCCTCCGAATCGGATGCGCATCCTCATTATCATCCTTCTCCTCCTGCTCCTCCTCCGACCACAGGATTAAAGTGGCATGGAAGCGTTTCATGTGCCTCCGGGGCGAGTTGACGAGTAAGACATACTCGATGCATTCAAGGCTGAAGTTGTTTGATAGCAGCGTTTATTTGAGTATGGTGTACGGCTGCGAAGCACGGGTGTTGAATCAGGAGCCGGTCAGCCAAATGCAACGCACGCAGAGAATTATGGTCCGCATGGTTGTCGGTAAAAAGAGGAAAATCAACAGTCATAACACACAATCAGAAATGAGACAATAGTGCAGTAGCGCCAGACACAGACAATACAGAAGCTGATATGTGGGAGCCATGGGCGGCGTGGAACAAGCGTGTCTCCAGGGAGGCGGAAGAGGGAACCCGGAAACTGAACAGTCGCGATTGGATATCAGTACACCAGGACTCCTCCTCCTCCGTCATCATGTCATATCCCTCGACATCCTCTACAAGCTGCGCGAGCACCAGGCGCGCCACAACTGAGGTGGCATGAACATAGACCAGTTGGCAAGATTCGCAAGTTTCCGAGCGCCAGGCACCCAGGTGCGCATCCCTCGGGACCCGACGTGGCACAGCAGCTGTGGCACCCACTCCGTCAGGGACTCCTTCGCCACGGGTGGGCGATCAGGCCTGGCCATGAGGCAGCCCGTCACCGACCCGTCGTTCGCGTGCCGACCCGCGACGTGGTCCACTTGCAGCTCCGCCAGCGCGCCGAGTGGCCCAGGGTGAGGATGTCGCTCACAACGGCGCACCTGCCCACCACGGCCCCCGCGGGTCCCCGCCAGGAGCCCCCCGACTGGACCGAGCGAGGTGCAGCACATGCTCGACGAGACCTACCAGCAGATGGTGGATGGCGGGACAGAGGGACAGGGCCGCGCTCTCTCAGACTACCAGGCGATGGTCGACAAGGCCCACTCGGAGTGGATGGGCATGGGCAGGACCGATTTCCAGGGCATTGTGGATCGCGACTCCAGGTCGGCGCAGCCATGGGGAGGCCCTATCCAGCTCAAGGAGGCCTCCCTGCCCGACGATTGGATTACCAAGGACAACACCGAGACTACTCCAGGCCGTGCCCTCACTTGGTTGGCAGACCAGCTGCGCCAGGTCAAGGGCTTTGTGCACCAGGTAAGGAAACCCGATTTCCTGGAGCTACGTGGATGCCCAGAGCGACGCCTGCGCGGTGCCATCGCCAGGTGCCGAGAGGGGGTTGCGCGCTGAGGCAAGGTCGATCTCGCCTGCAGCACGTTGGGTGACTGCGACGACGGGCACCAGACAGTGCAGGGCCTCCTCCAGCAGGTCGGAAGCGACGTCAGCGGGCACGGGCACGGGTCAAGGCGGCCGGCCATCAACCAGGCGGCGCTCACCCTCCACTACGGCGACCAGGAGAGGCACGGGCTAGACGCGGAGGGATTCATCCCCTCATCGTCACAGCACCCAGCCCGCGGGAACGAGGGGCACGGCAACTCCGACGGCTACATGCACGCGACTTCCGCATACGTGGAATCCTCGAGTTGTCCAGAGCGCCCACCCCCCCCTCCCATGGTGAGGCCCCGCTCCAGGGGGTGGCTGGTGCCCTCGCCACCACAGCAGCTGCCAGTGGCTCGAGTGCCCCGCTCGCCTCCGCTGCGCCCACACCCCACTGCCCTTGCGCAGGTGCCGCCCCTGTGCAGGACGAGGTGGACGTCAATTTGTTCACAAATGCGGATCGCGTTTCTGATGTTTCTGATGGGGACCACCGCGCCCCCGAAGGTTCGGAGGCATCGGGCGGGAAGGGAGATCGCGCGGCCGCAATGGGCGCGAGCCAGTACGCGCCCGTGATCAACAATAGCTGAGCGACTCCCAGGCCGACCCTTTCGCTGACCTTGAGAACGAGCTGGACCTGCAGCAGCTAGCCGCACAGACGCTCGATGACATATCACATGCCAGAGGCTCGAGCGCCCCGCTCGCCTCTGCCGCGCCCGCACCCTCGTCCCCCCGCGCAGAGGCTGCCCCTGCGCAGAACGAGGCGGGCGTCAACCTGTTCGCAGACGCGGCCGCGATTCTGGCGGGACTCACCGCGTCCCCGACAGCTCGGGGACAACTTGCGGGAAAGGAGATCGCGCAGCCCAGGGCGAGAGCCAGCGCGCGCACATGATCTACAATGCGAGCAGGAATCCGACAACCAATCTGAGCGACTCCGAGACTGACCCGCCCGCAGACCTCGACGACGAGCTGGACCTTCAGCAACACGCCGCGCAGTCGCTCGACGACAGATCAAATGCAAGTGGGAATGCGGGGGAACCAGCAGGCGGACAGCTAGCTGGGGAACCCGCAGTCTCGGTCGCGCCCCATATGGCGAATGGCGGAGGGCAGCCAGAGAGCGCACCCGCGGGGGCGCCTTCACCCCCCAGGATGCGCGCGCCCTGCACCGTCCTTGGCGAGATCGATCCGGTCGCCAGTGTGGCGGAGCACGCGGGCAAGGACGTGTTCAGCGGGCAGCTTCACGGCAGGCAAGTCAAGAGCTGGCGGGATGCACGGGCCGACGACCACCTGCGCGGAGCGCCCATGCTGCACTAGTAGACGAAGGTCCCAGGCGAAGGGGCCGCGGAGGTCATCGACGGGACTGCCGTGGAGCGCATCAAGGATCGCTCGGCGTGCTCAGTGGCTCTGCTCGCCTGGCACTAGCAGGAGCCGTCGCGGGCGTGGAACTTCCCCCCACCTGATCAACCCGACCGAGCCCACCCCCACCCTGCAGCTGCGATCACAGCGGCGATCTAAGCAGGAGGCCATGAGCACCGGCTGCACCTACTTCGAGCGGAGCAGGCCAGGTTGGCAGGTCCTTCAAAGCCAAGACGCGCCAGCAAGGAGGCATCCACCCACGCCGCCAGGGCTGGCGGGGCGATGTCGAACCGCTGACGACGGTTCTCAACATCATCACGGAGGCTAGAGCGTTCCCCGCCGATGAGCAGGAGATGTCCACGGCGCAGTAAATCAAGCTGGCGGGAGGTCGCAGGCCCAGCGGCCAGTTCAAGAGCCTGTGCCGGGCATCAGAAGGACGAGAAGGAGGACGAGGAGGAAGACGACGAGGTCTACTCCTCCTCCCCCTCCTCCTCCTCCTCCTCCTCCTCCTCCTCCTCCTGCTCCTCCTCCTCCTCCTCCTCCTCCTCCTCCTCCTCCTCCTCCTCCTCCTCCTCCTCCTCCTCCTCCTCTCCTCTCCTCCTCCTCCTCCTCCTCCCCTCCTCCTACTCCTCCTCCTCCTCCTCCTCCTCCTCTCCTCCTCCTCCTCCTCCTCCTCCTCCTCTCCTCCTCCTCCTCCTCCTCCTCCCCCTCCTCCTCCTCCTCCTCTTCCTCCTCCTCCTCCTCCTCCTCCTCCTCCTCCGCCTCCTCCTCCTCCTCCGGTTAAACGATACTCAGCGGGAGAGAAAATGAGAGAGAGAGGGAGAGAGGAGCCTATTCGAGGCCGAGGCTAGAGATTGCCAGGAAAGCCCCTGCGTTCCTCATGCGGCGCTCCCTGCGGCAGCACGACGACAGGATTCCACGTACACGTCTGGGCGCGCGCCTCCTCCTGCGGGCCCGCGTCCCGCGGGGGGGCACCGACGGACCCCCCCCAGGGGGGCCCCGAGGGGCGCCGCCGCAGACGTGGAGCGCTGCCGCCGCTGGAGCGCCGGGGAGGGATCGAGGCATCGAGGCATCGGGGCGCGTGCGTCCTGTTGCGGGCTCCCTATCTTCAGCATCGTTTAACCAATCCCCATCCCCATCCCCATCGCCTTCGAGACCCCCACCAAATTACCCCCCCCCAGTTAGGGGATACAGCCCTCGAAACCTGAAGGGAACGACCTATATCCCCATCTAGGGGAGTAAATCGGCCAGTGGGGCCCAGGCCACGCCGCTGGGGATGGGGATCGATTAAAACGATACTCACTATCTGCGCTGGCGCGCCCCAGGCGGAGCCGAGCGGCGACAAGAGGCAGTGAGCCCGGGGCCCCGTGCGCGCTGGCGCCTCGCCGCAGCAGCGGCGCCGACCCGCTGCGATATACACCGCCGGCGCCGCGGCCCAAAAGGTGCGCCCTCGCGAGCTTCCAGTGCGGAACCCTCAGGTCTGGGCGTTGCTTGACGGGTCGTTCCGGCTCGAAGATTGGCGAAGAAAGACGGGGTTCAGCGGTTCAGGGATTCCAGCGTGATCTTCATGACGTCGGATCCCAGGGAAGGGAGGGGGGGGGATCTCCGTCCTCCTCTTCGTCCTCCTTCTCCTCGTTCTCGTCCGCAGCTGCAATGTCGCCCCCAGAAATTCAGGCAGCTCTCTTCAGTCATCCCCCCAACTCCAGAGCACCGAGGTGTAATGATATCGCGATGAGGGCGCATTCAACAGAGCTCGAAGTTCGATTGGATAGTTTTGACAGAGACGCAGAGGAAAAGGAAGGGTGCTGAGGCAACATAGACAGTCAGTCAAGCATGCCATGCAGACATTGGTTAGGACAGGAGGTGGAGAATTAAACAAAAGTATTGAGGGGCGCGTTTCTCTCCGACCTCCAATCCGACCTGCTACGACTCGGCCGCCCACGAAGGCCGCACGAGATTCGTTCGCTCTGCGCCGCAGCGACAAACACACACATCGACCTCACATTAGCGCCGCCTTCGCGGCGCGAACATGTATACGGTAGGTTCGCGTCGTGTCGACCGGCGGCGACCCCAGCGCGGGCGTTCAAGGTTGAACGCCGCCGGCGACCCAGAATCGATCGATGTTGAACGATCGGACGTTTCGGAAACGGCCGATCGTTCAAGGTTGAACGATCCCCGCGGCGTCAAATACCAACGCCGAAGTCGGCACGACACGAACCCGCCGTACTCTTCTTGCCGTCTTGCCGCGCGCGAGCCTGGCTCGCCCACCGCCGCAGCGCGCCACAGCACCCGTCGACCTCGCCGTCCAGGCTGCCATCGCGGCGCCGAGGGCAGACACGCCTTGCCGGCCTGTCGGTAAACGAAGGATTGCAAAAAAACCCTGGATTGCAAAAAAACCTTGTTTTTTTTGCAATCCTTCGGTTTTTTTGCAATCCTTTTTGCAATCCTTCGGACCCTGGCGCGCCAAGAAAAAGAGAGGCCCTCGTCATTTCTCGACTGGCCTTTGGAAAGGCCCCCCCCCTTGAGCCAGGACGGCTCGTGGCTGACACACGCCGAGGCTCCACCACCAGACGGCTCGGTGACGGCCACAGGTTGGACACCAGGACCGCCAAGATCTGCAGATAGTTGATGGGCATGGTATGATGTCTTAGGCGAGCCTGTGACGTCAACCAGGTTGAACACCGCACCAGCGCGGACGTCTCCGCTACCGCGCGCACCAGGCCCCGAAATCCACATCATCCCCCGACCCCCGCTATTCTGTGGTGCGAAGCGCCTCGAATACGCTACGTCTCCCCTGTTCTTCAGCCTTTGCTTTTCTGCGTGCGTATACGTCGCTTGCTTGTGTGGGAGATTTGGTTAAAGGGTATCTCGCGGGACGCTTCCAGTCCACTGTCAGGGGAATCCCAAGGGCCCCAAAGGGTCGGCCGTGCAATTTAAGCAGTACAATCGGCAGATCCAGGCACCCGGGGAAGGGGTCCGCATGCGCAACCTGTCACGCCCAGGACCCAAGGGGTCGGCGAATTTTCATCTTCCGTCGCAAAAGGCGAGGGAGGCCCCTGCGAGAGCCGTGGCGGGGGCCAGGGGCGCGTGGCCGCGATGTCGCCAGCGTAGCCAGGCCAGCGAGGTCGTCGTTGTCGTCATCGTCGTCTTCGTCGTCGTCGTCGTCGTCATCGTCATCGTCCCGAGCGGCTGGCGCAGCTGGGCTGGCAAGCTGGCCCGGGGCCCACCAAGCCCTCCGCGGCCGCTTGCGATGGCGGCCGCCGTGCAGCAGCATCGGAGGACGTCGACTCGTTACACACCTGTGCCCGATCCTCAGATCAAGGCGTCAGAAGAAAGGCAAGTGGCGGCACGTTGTTCCGCGTTGTCAGCCTCCAGATGCCCTTTTCCGGGCCCCAGCGACCATCGAGAAACCATCGAGAGTGAGATGGCATCGCTGCGACAGGAGACCCGCGTCACACAGTTCACGACGGAGGGCCGCGATGTTCCACCGATCTCGGGGGCCCAGGCTACTTCATCGGGTCCCGAAGAAGTAACTATAGATAACGACTACACACAAGCTGTTCATGGAAGACCTGTTTTCCTAGGGCGAGGGCTCTGGGGCGTCGCAGTGCCACGCTGGGACCCGAATGTCAGTTATTTCACTAGCTTTCCTCCTCCTCCTCCTCCTCCTCCTCCTCCTCCTCCTCCTCCTCCTCCTCCTCTTCCTCCTCAAGGAGAAATCTCAAACACCAGAAAAAATAGTATTGCCCCGACCTTTCGAACATGTCTCAATATCAGGTGATGTTCAGTTTGATATTGTCGTGCCCGCTCGCCGATACAAGCTGACATCTGTCCTTGGCGCTGCTCCAGCTCAGCGTGATCTCGTTGCACGTTGCATCATTGATTTGCTTGCAGATGTCCGTCTTGTTCCGCTTCGGCAGCCAGTGGCACGAGATATCAAACATGAGTGAGAGTCGCGGGCCAGGGCAGCCCGAGGGCGGGCGCGTGTCCCGAGCCCAAGGTCGGTGTTCCGCCTGGCCAGAGCGTGCGCGGGCACTGGGCCTGGGCCCAGGATGAGCTCGGCCTGGGGCCGACGTCAAGGGCAACGTCAGGGGGACGGGCTCAAGGGCAGACGCATCGGCCCGCAGCCGCCCATTCATCGCCGACAGGGGCTTGACAGCTCGCCCCGCCCAAGAGCGGTCGGACTCGCTACTGAGGGCATGTGTGTCGCCGATCTGTCGGTGACCGATCGCCGATTCACTCAAGCTGGATGCTTCCCCCTCCTGAGCCGGTGCCCCCTATCGTCGCCCCCCAGGCGTGTACGCCCTCTTGGCCTGACCAGGCATGCGCGGGCCCAGACATCCGACGATATGGTTTCTCCACTGCGCGGCCCTGGCGACGTCCCGACCCCTTCTCTCCAGGGGTGCGAAAGTTCCGTCCCGGACTCATTTTTGATGGTCCCGAGGCCCAGTAACGGGCCCCGGGGGTCGAAATCGAGAAAAAACGCCGGGGTTGAAGGACACATCTCGTCGGAGATTTGGGGGCGCCAGTCTTGGGCCCAGGATGTGTTGGGCCTACAGCATACTCTGGGCCAGCTGGCACAGGTGTGTCTACAGCTGGCGTCCTCCCGCAGCAGGGGACAGCGCGCCAGCGGACAGATTCGCCGGCACCGAAGGCGCCCGCGCCGCTGCCCTCCGCTCTCGACGGCATCGTGAGACCCAGTATCCCTCGCGTCGTGGCAGAAAGATTCGGCGAACGGCGTTTTGCTGTTGTCATACCCCTTGGGGCCCTCGCCAAGCCCCGTGACTGTCAAGCAACGCTGCAGGATGAGCACCGGTCGAGGCTTCCAGGGGTCCGCGCCGTGAAAAAACACGACGGGCGTGTTTGACCCCGCGCCGGGCCCCGCGGGGCCGTCGAGGCTCGATCTCGCTCGAGATGCACCGCGCAGAGGTGAAGATCGATCATCGAGAACGGAAGAACCCCGAACCCTGATAACACGATGAAGGCGTGGCCTCACTGAGGTCCCCGTTGCCGTCTTCGCACTAGGGATACAGTGGGGGCCCATGCCAAGAAACACCCTGCTTGCCTCCAGGGTGTCCTGGGTTTCTTGGGTTTCGATGATTCTGCTATGGAACGCGCGACATGCCCACACCAAAAATAGATTGACACCCTGGGGTCTCAGAGTTGGGCTTCTTGTGGAAGGTTTCTTGTGGACTGGCATCCGCTGTACTACTGTAAATCTGGGCGGTCTGGTCTGGCACACCTGCAGAAAAGACGCCCTATCCTTGATGTTCTAGCCCTGCCCACTTAGGTCCCCTCCCACAGGGTTCGGGGTACATTTTTTTCTCATTCATCGAGGGTCCCGGCCGCGCTTGGCTTTCTCTTGTCCGTGGTGCAGGGTTGCTCCAGGATCCGCCGTTTGCCTCGAGCGGCGGCGCGTGTCGGTGTCCACGCTCGGTCCTCTTCTGAGCCAGGGAGGCCAGGCGGCGGCGCAGCATCCCCGCGCGCGCGTGCCGTAGAGCGCGCAAGCCACCCAGACAGCCGACGGTGTTCTTGTTTTCAGTGCGCGGCCCAAGGGGTCCCAGCCGCTTGCCTGGGGGCTGCTTGTCGTCCCGGGTCCGTTGCCAAGGGCCCCTCAGGCCCGATCCCGGGCCTCGGAGGCCGAGATCGAGGAGAAACGCCGGGACTGAAAAACCACATCGTCAGAGGTCTGAGAAGAGAGTGGCTGAGAATCCAGAGTCGCGAGGGCCTCTCTTTCCGTCCACCATCTTTGTCGGAGTCTCCGAGTCGCGCAGAGGCCTCCAAGACGGCCCCAAGACCGCTCACGAGCGCCCCCAGAGGGACCCGAGACAGACGTAGAAGGCCCTTCGGCAGCCCACGGCGGCAACCCGACGGCCCCACCCAAGACACCCTCCAAAACAGCCAAACGAGCGACTGAAGAAAACGGTGTCAATTGCCCCGACATTCGCACGAAGCTGCCCGCATACATCAGGTCGCGCGTAAGTAGGCGCCCTTGTTTCTAAAGTGGCGTGCCGTGCTGGCGGCCCACATACACCGCGGCGTAAGGTCGCTTATGCCTTCTCGCGTAAGACCCTCTTCTTTCTGCTACACGTGAGAGCGACCTTCCGCCAGAGTGACCTTTAGTGCGGGCTCTGGAGGGGTCTCTGCTGCACCGGGTTGCGCGCTTCGACTGCGCTTCCCCGCGGCCCCATACAGCCGCGCACCAAAGCCCACCCTTGCCCCGGGTCACTCCTGCAAGCAGCCGATTATTTGTGTCGCTCAGCTGGGCCCTCAGATGGCGCCCCTCTGGCGATGCACCCCCCGCCCGAGCACCCGCCGTGTTCGTGGCCGACCCACCGCCCTGGCCGCCGCGCGGCGCGCGGCGCTGGGCGTGTGCGCCGCAGTTCTCCCGCCGCCTGGCCCTGCTCTGAGCG
Organism: Prorocentrum cordatum; assembly: GCA_963575745.1. NCBI lineage: Eukaryota > Dinophyceae > Prorocentrales > Prorocentraceae > Prorocentrum > Prorocentrum cordatum. The sequence goes on along the minus strand of CAUYUJ010015999.1, from coordinate 62,999 downwards.
GGCCCGGCTTCCTCTCCCTCCCGCCCGCGCCGGGCGTCCTCTCTCCTCCTCCCGCGCACTGCGGTTTACCTCGCGTTTTGTGTGTCCCACGAATGCCACATCGCCACAGCGGTCCCACTGCCCAGCCGCCGACGGAAAAGCGTGTGCGCCGCAGCGGCTGGCCCTACCGCGTCGGGAGGCTCTGGCCCCCACGGCTCGGGACGGTCGCGCCGGCGCGCCGGAGGGCCGTTGGCCACGCGTGTCGCGCAGCCGGTTTTGGCCCACCGCGCTTCGGCGCGACACGCCAGCTACGTCCCGGCCCCGAGGCGTCAATGTCATGAGCCGATCCCCAGCCTCCCGCACTGCGGAGCGGAGCGACACGCCATCCGCTCGTGAGGATCGGAACCATATATATATATATAAACAGACATAGACATATAAATATATATATATATATATATATGTAACATACATATACATATACATATACATATAAGTATATACATATATACATATATATATATATATATATATCCCGGGGGGCGTGGCCGGGGGGGTCCCGCCCAGGGACCTCGGCGGCGCATGGGGGGCCCAGGGCCTTACTTGCCTTGTGTTTCCTACAAGGTTTCGGCAACCCGGAGACAACAGAGCCCCAAATGGTTGCAGGGAGTTCCAGGGGCTGCTCTCCCGCCTGGTGCCCCAGGTCTCCCACAGGCCTGCCGGAGGCCTCCAGGAGAGCTCCCCCAAGCTCAAACATTTGGTTTCCCATAGTTTTTCCATATTTTTCTCCATGCTGCCTGCTCCGCATCCCCACGCTGCACGGCAACCCCAGAGGACGCCCACACCGTCCCGGTTCGGCCCCAGAGGTTCCCAACCTTGTCCCCAGATGGCTCCGCATCTGAGGATCGGCGCGCACTTTGTGTGTTTTACAAGGTTTCGGCGACCCGGAGACAACAGAGCCCCAAGAGGTTGCAGGGAGCTCCAAGGACTGCTCCCGTCTGGTGCCCCAGGTATCCCACAGGACTCCCAGAAGCCGCCAGGAGAACTCCCCCAAGCTCAAGCACTTGGTTTTCTCATTGGGCATTTTTCTGTTAGGCTGGCAGTTTCGTTCCCCACTCCCTGGGGTGGGTTTGCCGCTCCAGTTCGGTCCGTATCGGTCTGATTCAGCCCCATTCGGTCCACAAACGATTTGGGTTCGGTTAGGTTCGGGTCTCTACCGCGACCATTCCGGTTCGGTTCGACTCGTCTTGGGGGGGACGCTGGTTCGCGCCCGTTCGATTCAGCCTGGTTCAGTCCAGGAAGTTATGGAACCTTCTTGCAATGAAATCCTGCGACGGAGTTAAGCCAGGAAGGAGGCAGCACAATACGAGATTTCCAAGGCTCCAGGAGGGTCGGCTGTCAGGACCCTGTGGAACGAGATCCGCTCTCGATGATATTGCTTGCCGTCGCACAAGTTGGCGCCATGACGCCGTTACTAGAACCTAAGCGCGCGTAGTTCTATCTATTTGTATATGTATTTATAAAGTAATAAATGCATAAATAAAGTGAGTGTATATATATATATATATATATATGTACGTCCCGACATGTTTGTATGTTTACATATGTGTATATATATATATATATGCATACATATAAGTGTATATAGTTGGAGCTGGCTGGGGCTTTGAGGTGGCCCTGCATTGGTTCCAGCGAGCAGGAAGGGGCGAGGTTCGAAGTGTTGGGTTCGGATCGGTTTTGGTTTGTTCTGCCTCTGGGGGCCGCGTTCGGGCTCCGTGAACAATGGATACAGGGTGAAAACTGCACAACATGGACCCTAGGAAGGGCCCAGAAGCTGATAGCGTTTCTTCCTCCATCCCCCCTCCTGACCGACTTTTTGGGGTCGCGACTATAGCTTCGGCCCCCGGCCGCCCCCAAGTTCTGGCCTTTTCTGGGCCACCCCGGGCCTCCAGAGGCCTCCGCGTGATTTATCCCTTAGCGATACGGTGGAGGCGTTTGTTGAGGAATCGTCCCAGGAGGCACCAGACCTTGGAGGATTCCTTTCTCCAATGAGGGCGGCGGTGATATCCGTGGCCGGTCCACGATTGGAGTTCCACTGGCTTCCAGACATTGGATTCCTCATCTACGGGTGCCTTATCCAATGCCCACACCGTAACGGGGGGGGCTACGGCGAAGGGGGGCCGGTCACGTGACGATTCGCACCCGCGGCGTCAGGGAATGCTTAGGAACGGCTCATTCCCACAGGGCGACGGCGCGAATCGTGATGTGACTAGGGCGGGGAGGAAGGGGCGGGGCTGGTCATGGGCGTTATCCCGAAGGATAGCCAACGAAAATGCTCCAGAAGCCCCTGGGGAGACCTTTGGAGGTCCCCGGAGGCCCAGGCCCCCTGGCGGCCAACCAGACATCGCGCCCGAGGTTCTTCGACCGTTTCGGTGTCTGGAGACCACTTCTGGGGGCCCCAGAATCAGGGACAATGTTAGGGGGGTCTGCTGCCAGCCCTAACTCTTGTCCTCTAACCCCTCTTCGGGCTTGCTCGTTGATGGATGCCGAGGCGTCGCAAAAGCAGAATGCGTCGATCCCCCATCGCCCATTCATCACCGATCGGGCCCGATGGCCCACCCCGCCCAGGACCGCGCTGACCGCGCGGATCCGCCATCGGGGGGCGCATCGCCGACAGCGGTGTATCGCCGATTCCCGCTCGATGCTCCCCCCCCTTGAGCCAGTCCCTCCGAACGTTCCCCCTCCAAGGACCGGACGAGAACGGCACGGGGTGAGAGGGGCCAGTCCGCGGAAAGGGATCGGGGGCTCCAGAGGCTGGCGGCGGGAGCGGATCCGGCCGCCAGACCCTGAGGTCCGACGTCGCAGAAAGTCACAACGTCGCCAAAAAGTCACAACCGGAGCCCCAGGCCCCATCGTCCTGTTGGGCGTTGCGTAATGGGGGGGTCGTAAATGGGGGGGTGGCGAGCGTGGTCCGAAAAGGTACCCAAACGGTACCTAAACGAGCCCCCTGGGGCTCTGGAGGGGCCCGAAAGGGGCACGAAAGGGGACCTTTTCTGACCCCCCCATTTGTGACCCCCCCATTAAGCAACGCCCAAGTCCTGCGTCATTTTTCATGCCGGATCGAGCTGTGAGGGCCCCGGGGCCCGAAACGGAGCAAGAGCGCCCGTTGCGACAGAGAAGAACGGGCGACGCCAGGATCTCGGGGGGGGGGGAGGCCCGCGAGAGCGGCGGCCTCGCGGCCTGCGAGGGGCAGAGCCTTGTGGAGGACGATCAATGAAGAGGAAGCACGTTGCCAAATAATCTACATCGGGGGTGGACAGAACCCCCAACAGTGACACGTCGATTAGTGAATTGTCCGTTTTCGGTTCTCGAGAGGGCGCCGTGGCCGTTATTTTTCAGGCTTGCGCCCGCCAGGTTTGGGCCCGAGGTCGTTTTCACTAAACCACGTTTTACTAAAGGGAGGTCTGTCCATCCCCGAAGATGTCTAGAACATGTGTTCAGCATGCGTTCAGACATGTCAAAGAGCACATGTCTGAAGCATGTCTGAACATTCCCAGACCTGTGAAGCGCACATCTCGAGTTCGGCGACAGGCCTGTCAGGGTGCCCAGTGGCGTGGCCTCCACAGGCAGAACACCCCAGCAGGGCCGCGTGCCGCGAGGCGGGGCGAGGAGCGCCCTCGCGAGGGCGGGCGGGGTTGGCCACCCGCCGCCGCCCGGCAGGTGGCCCGTGCCAAGGGGCCAGCGCGGGCCGGCGGGGGAGGAGGAGGAGGAGGAGGGGGGGGAGAGGGGGAGGAGGGGGAGGAGGAGGAGGGGAAGGAGGGGGAGGAGGGGGAGGAGGGGGAGGAGGAGGAGGAGGGGGAGGAGGGCAAGCTAGGTGCGCTCGCGCCATATCTGACATCCTACCGTTCCCTCCCATCCCTTATCATGGCATAGATCCCCTCTCTACTCGCACAGTCGGATGTCGAGCAGGGCAAAGATCCCGAAAGGGTACGCGATGCATTGTAGAGCACGGCATGGCATGGCGTAGAAGAGCACCGCAAAGCGTAGTATGTCACAGCATGACGTAGTGAAGAATTGCATCACAAAGCTATGCAGCGCAAAGCATGGCATCGCACAGCGGCCCCGAACATAACATTGCATAGCATGGCGTTGAAGATCAAAGCGTAGCATGGCATAGCACGACGTGGCACTTAAGCACTGCATATCACAGCTTCAGCTGAAGGCATGGCATCGCGCAGCGGAACGCAACCTAGCATTGCATTGCATGCCGTGGCATGGCACGGGAAATGAGGCCAGCGCTGCAGCGGGAGCACGATTCGGAACGAGCGGAAGCACGGAAATGATGCCAGCGCTGCAGCGGGAGCACGATTCGGAACGAGCGGAAGCACGGAAATGAGGCCAGCGCTGCAGCGAGAGCAGCATTTTGAAAAAAAATGCCGGCGACAACCCAACTCCGAGGAATCCTGTGTAAAAAAAAGTACGCGGGGGGGCGGGGGGGGGGGGGGGGCGAACACATCCAACCCCGTCATCAGGGGAAGGAGGAGAGTAGTATTCATATTGAGAAATTGTGGAGGAGGGGGCGGGGGAGGTGGAGGAGCCCTCTCCTCCTCCGCCCTCTCCTCCTCCTCCCTGAACCATGGCGCCAACGCGGCTTAGCAACTGCATCGCCACGCGTAGGCCACTGCGTCCGCACGCCTGCCCCAGGTCGTCAGTCGTCGCCAAATGGTCGACGCAGCAGCACGCCTGTGCCGCTGCGCCGCGCCTGCCAACGCTGCAGCAATACAAGTCCCAGCAGCAGCAGCACCGCAGGTCGCATCGTCGACCTCGACGCCGCCACTGCCAACCCTCTCGGGGCAGCTGGCCAGCTCGTGGCCCGCCGCACCGCCCGGAGGGCTCCAAGCAGGGCGCGCGGCGCGCTACTGCCCGCCGTCGCCACCGCCCGCCGCCGCCGTCGGCCGGGGCCGCGGCGGCGCAGGCGGCGGGGGCCGCGGGCGCCGCGGGTGCAGCAGAGGCCAGCCGCCCCGCGCTGCCCGGGGCGCGCGGGTGGGGGGTGGCTCCCGGTGGTCGCCGTTGCCGCTTACCTTTCAGTCGGTTTGGAGGGCAAGGGTCCGGAACCGAGGGTGGGAGGTGCCTTGACGTTTTGGTTCGTTGTGCATCTGCCGTTCGTCGGCTGCGGAGGACCGGGGCCCTGTGCTTCCTTGGGCCCTTCACGGGCCCCTGGGGCAGTCAAGGATCGACGGGGGGCTGAAAAAGTTGGGCCTCAGGGATGCAATGCCCTGGGGTTCAGGACCCGTTTCCCTCGGGACCCACTTCTTTCACGCTCAGTTTCGTCGTCGCTAACGTTTCTCCTTGCCTCTTCGGAAGCCCTGCACTTTGCAGGCTCTCCGTCCCCTCATAGAGGCAGTCGTGCAAGTCACAGTCCTATACGTGATAGCCATCGCAGGCCATGCATGTAGTAGATGTATTGGTAGCGGTACGATTAGCATCGGACGCAGACCCATTGACGGCAGCAGCAGCAGCTGGAGGAAGAAGGCGAGGACGAGGACGAGGACGAGGACGAGAAGAGCGTGTAGAAATCAAAAAAACAGAGGTAACAATGATACAAGAGAAAAGCCCCAATCAAAGTCTTTTTAGGCCTAGAGGGCTATAGGGCGATGGGGCTATGGGGCTATAGGGATGGGGCTATAGGGCCATAGGGCTATAAGTCTATCGGGCTATGGTGCTATAGGGCTATAGGGCCATAGGGTTATATGGCTATAGGGCTAGGGGGCTATGAGGCTATAGGGCTATAGGGCCATGGGGCTATGAGTCTATAGGGCTATAGGACCATAGGGCTACAGGGATATAGGGCTATAGGGCTCTAGGCATATGGGGCCATTAGGGCTATAGGGTCATAGGGCTATAGGGCTATAAGGCCATAAGGCTATAGGGCTATAGGGCTGTAGGGCTATACGGCTATAGGGATATGGGGTCATCGGGCTATTGGGCTATTGAGCTATAGGGCTATAGGGCTATGGGGCTATAGGGCCATAAGGCTATAGGGTTATATGGTTATAGGGCTATAGGGCTATAAGGCTATGGGGATATCGGGCTATAGAGCTATGGGGCGATAGGGCTAGACGGCTAGAAGGCTACAAGGCTATAGGGCTGTAGGGTTATTGGGTTCTGGGGCTATGGGGCTACAGGGCTATGGGGCTATAGGGCTATAGGGTTATAGGGTTATGGGGCTATAAGGCACCTGGACACCCGGGCACCCAGGCACCCGGGCGGGCCGCGGAAATCGGCGACAAAGCTCACCTAACCATATGGATCCGCTAGGACCCTTACAGAGGCAAGCTCCGATTGGGAAAAAACGAGGGTGAGGAGGACGAAACGATACAAGGTTGCGAAGGAGGATAAGGACAAGGAGGAGCAGGAGGATGATGAGGAGGAGGAACGAGGAGGACGAGGAGGAGGAGGAGAAGCAAATGAAGAGGAAACGAGGAGGAGGAGGAGCTAACGAGGAGGAGGAGGAGGAGGAGGAAGAGGAGGAGGAGGACGGGAAGGGGGAGGGGGAAGAGGAGGAGGAGGAGGAGGAAAAGGACCAGTGCAAACCCAAGAGTCATCAACGATGTTGTAATATACCCTCCCTCAAAGCTCCCTCTTCATAGGCCCCTACAACGGTTCATTTCCACTGAGGGAACTGCCTCGTTTGGAAGACAACCGTTTGAAGATCCTGAAACATGCCCCAAAAAATGTTCTCAGGATTCCAACGCCACTGATCAATTTGATTCTTGCGCGTGGACGATCCTGAATCGTGCCAGACGCCATTCCGGGGACTTCAACACCGCGAACCAACGTAACTGTTGCACCCTCATAATCCTGAATCCTTGCAAACGCAATTTCTGGTACGTTGACCATAAGGATCCGTGCGGCGCCTTATTTTTCATAGAAAACACAAAACTGCGCGCGGCGCTTAGGCGAGAGCCACATTTTGAAAAGGAGCCGCCCTCAATCCGTGAATCTCTTGCAAATTGAAAGACGAATGCACGCGGCGGAGAGGCGAGAGCCACACTTTGAAAACGACCCGCCCTCATTCCGCTAAGCTTTTGCAAATGCTTCAATCGAATTTGAGCGGCGCTAAGGCGAGAGCCACATTTTGAGAACGGCCCGCCATCAATCCGTGAAACCCTTGAACTTGTTTAAGTGCGCGGCGCCAAAGCGAGAGCCACATTTTGAAAACCACCCGCCATCAATCCGAGAAATGCCTCCAATGTTTTAAACGAATGTGCGCGGCGCGAAGGCGAGAGTAACATTCTGAAAACGACCCACCTTCCATGTGGGAAAGGGTTGCCAGTGTTCAAGCTTGAGGGTCAGAAATGGTGAGGAAGTCTCAAACGAGACGCCCGGCCAGCCCTAAAATTATCCCAGTGCGACCCTACCTAGGAGTTGGAGCCCCTAGGAAAGCAGCATTAGTAGTAACAGTAAAGCTAAGCTGCAGCTAAGTTAAAGCTAAGCTGCAGCTAAGCTAAAGCTAAGCTAAAGCTAAGCTAAAGCTAAGCTGAAACTAAACTAAAGCAAAGCTATATCAAAGCTAAAGCTAAATTAAAGCTAAGCAAAAGCTGAGCTAAAGCTACACTAAAGCTAAAGTAACACGAAGCTAAAGCTAAGCTAAAGCTGAGTTACAGCTAAGCTAAATCTAAATTACATCTAAGCTAAAGTTAAGCTAACGCTAAGCTACATCTAAGCTAAATCTGAGCTAAAACTAAGCTAAATCTAAGCTAAAGCTAAGCTAAAACTAAACTGAAGCTAAGCTATAGCTAAGCTGGAGCTAAGCTAAAGCAAAGCTAAAGCTAAGTTAAAGCTAATATACGTATAAGCTAAAGCTAAGCTAAATCTAAGCTATAAGCTAAATCTAAGCTAAAGCTAAGCTAAATCTAAGCTAAAGTTAAAGCTAAAGCTAAGCTAAAGCTAAGCTGCAGCTAAGCTGAAGCTAAGCTAAAACTAAGCTAATGCTAAGCTAAAGCTAAGCTAAAGCTAAAGTTAAAGCTAAGGCTAAAGCTCCCAGGGGACTGGGGGAACCGCGGGGCGGGGACTGGGGGAACCGCCCGGGGCGGTTTCCTTTGTCCGGCCCCTTTAAGCTAGAGGGTAAGAACCCTTCTAGGCAGAGCCTAGGTTGGGAATTTGACCTCGGGGTGCGAGATGGATCGATTACATGGAACAGGAATGGAGGGGGAGGAGGAGGAGGAGGAGGACGAGGAGGAAGACGAGGAGGAGAAGGAGGAGGAGGACGAGGACGAGGAGAGGAGGAGGACGAGGAGTTGGAGGAAGAGGAGGAGCAGGAGGAAGGCAGTGGGGGGAATCGAGGCGAAGCGGGAGGACAAAAGGCGGTGACGGGGAGGAAAAGGCGGCGGCTGCGGCCGGAGCAGTAGCAGCGGCAGCCTGCGCCAGCTCGAACCAATGACTCGGACGACGACGACGACGACGGCGACGGCGACCACGCACGAACGATGAGGGCGGCGACGACCACGACCACGACGACCCTGGCGAGCACGACCACGGCGGCCACGGCGACAACGACCACGGCGACCAAGACCACGACCATCGCGACCGCCACGGCGGCGGCGGCGGAGACGTGCAGCGCCCGCGCGCCTGCTCGAGCGCAGTCGGCCCCGCACGCGCCGGACGCCCCGCCCGCGCCCGCCCGCGCCCCCGCTGCGACCTCCTCGGGAGGCGCGCGCCTCGGAGCCCGGCGCCCGCGGGGCGGCGGCTGCGGCGCAGAGCTCCGGCGTTTGGCGAGTTCGGAGGGCGCCCCTCTGCAGGGGGGCCGAGGCGCGGAGGACCGATGTCGATGCGATTCGCGATCGCTTTCCAGACACGATGGCGTCGTAAAAGAATCAGGACGGGCTGGTTTGGGCCATTTTCGGCCCTGGAGGGCCCTCGCCGGGCCTCGGGACCGTCAAAAAACGACTCGGGATGAAAAACCGGCGCCGGGGAAGGGGTTGGGACTTCCAGGGACGCCGTCCTGAAAAAATCAAGACGTCGCATGTCTGGGTTGCGATCCGCTCCGGTGCCCCATCCAGTCCGAAAGTTGGCGGCTCTATGGTGCGCGGACGACCCGTGTGCACCGCCCCACGCGGGCGTCTCCCGAGGCGCCGTCGGTCATCGAGCCGGCAGTTGTGCAGTGAGGCCGAGGTATAAGATCGAGGTCGGTTCGGGGAGGGTACCTTCATGTTCTCGTGTTTTCGGAATGTTTTGTTGCATCCTCGTGGACGGCCCCCCGGAGTATTCTTCAGCTTGGCCGGCAGAGGATCTCACCTTCTTGAAGGGTGTTCTTCAGTCCTAGGTCCGACTGTATCGGTTTTTCGGGTTCGAAGTTCGAGGTTTCGGTGCGAGGTTCGAGGTTCGAGGTTCCCTCGCCGAATCCCCGTCATCTTCGCGAGTCTCTGGGCCTTCTCGGGCTCGAGGTTCGGCTCTCGCGCCCGTCGGTTCTCGTCGGCTCTCCAGCCTTGGGGTGCTTTCCAGCAGTTGCGTCTCGCCGAGGGCGTCTCGGAGGTGCCCAGATCTTCCGGGAGCAAGTGCTGCAGGATGAGCGCCAGCATTTGGGCACTGTCGGCGGACACGTGCATTTCCTAGACTTGACGAAGCAAGAATTGCATCCCCTGCCTCCAGGTGCTCAACCCCGAGAACCTACAGAGGAGACCTCCACGGCGCCCGAGGAGAACCCCAACGACCAGCAGAAACCCATGTCTTCGGAAGCAGGACTTCATATGGCACCAGGACCAGCAGTGCCCCAAGAGCATCGTCAGCCTCCAGGGGCCCCACAGCCTTCGACTCCAGCTCCGACTCAAGCTCCGACTTCAGCTCGTCCTCTCCGACGGCACTCGTCGAAGCGACCGATGGGCGAGGCGTCCAACCCAGCTCAGCAGGCCACCAGAGAAACCCGCATTTGAGAAGACCCCGCACAAACATATTACATACGAAACCCTCGTTCCAGCTTCCTCAGGGGACGATGCGGCGATCGATACTATGCCGTTTTTCGGGAAACTTGCCCGGGAGCCTCCACAAGATCAGGAGCACGTTGTTCCGCTTGCTCAGGCTGAGCCGGTTGACGCGGCCATTCTTGCAGCCGAGGCAATCGAGCGCGTGGGGAGCATGGAATCGACCAGTACTTCCGCGTGGAGGATGCCTCTTACTGCGCCGTTGGCAGGAGCCATGTCCAAGCGCGGCCGGAAGAAGCTCAATTTACGGAGCGCCTCCCCCAAGCTAGTTCGGAAGGCCGAGGGAGCGATGGGCCCTGGAGCATGACCACCTTCTCCAGAAAAGATGCCTGGGGGTGGTCAAGGGGCCCGAGAAGAAAGAGGTTCGGGAGAGATGGAGCCACGGGCTTATCCCAGGACGGTTCGTGACGACCGAAAAAGAAGAAGAAGGTTTCGAGACTAGGGTCAAGGCCCGATGGCGTTTCCGAGGGCACCTGGACCCCGACCTCCCCGATCTCACTTAGGAAGCCAAGCTCCAGAGTCCGACTATTACACCCTTTG
>CAUYUJ010015999.1:27500-37500 GCA_963575745.1 Prorocentrum cordatum | reverse complement strand
CGGTTGGGATCCAGGTCGCCACTGTCGGTGCCCCCAATGGGTCCTGGCCGGCCGCGCCGGGCCCTGGTTGGCCTCCGAGCGCCCGGGGAAAGTGAAACCAAAGGGGGGAAGGGCCCAGAGTGCAGCCCGAAGGGGCCTCGAAGAGCCCGCAGTGGGTCGAGTTAGGGCGCGTTGGGATCCAGCCCACTTCTGCTCCGTCCCGCAGGGGGTCCAATAGGGCCTCGGGGTGCCCAGGAGAAGCCCCGGGAGGCCCCGGGGTGAACCCGAGACCGCCCGGGTTAGAGCAACCTCAGATCCCGTTCGCCGTTTTTCGGCCCCCAGGGGGGGAAGGGGGCGGCGGGGGGGCGCCAACAGGGCTACCAGCAGGAATTTCCTTGAGATCGGGCGAACGTCGAACGGGAATCCAGTTCGCCAGTGTTCTGGCCCCGAAGGGGTCCACGATTGCATCCGGGCGCCCGGGGCGGGCCTCGAGGGGGCCAGCCCCGCATTGCCCAAGATCACCCGCGGCAAGGCGAACTGGAATCCAGTTCGCTGTTTTGGGATCCTGATGGGGGAGGCGCGAGGGTCTCGGGGCGCCCCGGGGCGGGCCCCAAAAGGGCCCCAAGGGGGCCCAGGTTCGATAAGGGGGGACTAGGGCTCAAGTCGCCACTGTCGGGGCCCTCGCCGGGCCCAGGATGGCCTCCGAGCGCCCAGGATGGGCGGGGCAAGCGAGAGCGAGTAGTGGGGAGGGGGGGGGGAGGAGGGAGGAGGAGGGGGGAAGGAGGAGGAGGAGGGGGAGGAGGAGGAGGAGGGGGTAGGAGGAGGAGGAGGAGGAGGGTCGGCCGCGCGTCGACCACAGGGCCGTTATGGAATGGCTTGAGAGAGAGAGAGAGAGAGAGAGAGAGAGAGAGAGAGAGGAGGAGGAGGAGGAGGAGAGGAGGAGGAGGAGGAGAGGAGGACGAGGACGAGGAGGACGAGGACGAGACGGAAGGACGGGACGAGGAGGAGGAGGAGGAGGGAGGAGGAGGAGGAGGAGGGGAGGAGGAGGAGGAGGAGGAGGGAGGGGGGGGGGGGAAAGGGGGGGGGAGGGTCGGGGGCGAGGGGGCGAGGGGGGGGAGGGGGGGGGTGGGAAGGGAAGGGGGCGGGGGGAGCAGCAGTAGCACCAGGGGGGCGCGGTTCAGTTAGCCAGGTTTTGACCCAGGCGCAGTGCGCGAACAACTTCTGGCAGACGTCGTCGAAGCTGGCGATCAACGGCGCGGTGAACGCGGGGCGTCGCGGCCGCGTCCTGCCCGGGAGCGCCCGGCACTCCGCGCTCCTCCTCGCGGCAGACGACGGCGTGCAACGGCGACCTTTCGCCTGGGAGCCCTTTGGCGCGTGGTTTTGTGTTCCGGGGAGAGGGGGGCCTTTGTCGCCACGGCTGGGCGTCGCTTGGAATGCGGCTCAGAGCGGCTGGGCGTCGGCTCGGAGTGGAAGCAAATTCCGACCGGATATGTGCGCACCAAAGGCCACTCTTGCCAAAGGTCAGTCTTACGCCCTACCCCCAGGCAGAGAAAACGGAGCCGAGGGCGCGCAAGCGCCGCAAGGTGGCGCGCCCGCAGGCCCCCCCCCCCGAGAGAGGGTTCAACGACGCTACTTCCACCCTGGGCCCACCCACCCCCTGGATCACATCACGGCGGGGGGGGGGGGCGCGCCAGCGCCGAGGCCCCGAAGCGCTTCTGCGCGCACCACGAGCCAGCGCCCCCCCCCCCGGCGATTTCAGTTTCTCGCCATCTTCGGTCGCCCTTCCGGGACCCCGGTCGCCCGACGCCCCGCGAAACTCAGAGTTCTGGAGCCCTGCTCTGGGGCCGGTTGGCCCACCCACCGGATTTTTTGGGGCGCCCCCGCCGAGGGCCTCCGGAGGCCAAAAAATGGTCAAACATGTGTTCGTCGGTTTGCCATGGCGTCGGATGTCTGGGATCCTGCCTAGGTCCTGGCGCGGCCGCGGCCCGGTGGCGGCGCGGACGCCGCGGGCGGCGCGGACGGCGCTGCCGCCCCCGCTGCGGGCGCCCCGTCGAGCCCCGGCGCGCGGCCGGCCGCGGGCAGCGCCCCCCCGGCGGCCGCGGGCACCCCGCCAGCCGCGGCCGCTCCGGTGAGCCCCGGAGCCCTTGCGGCCGCGGGTGCCCCGGCGAGCCCGGGCACTCCGCCGGGCTTGGGCGGAGCCGGAGGAGCCAGCGCCCCAGGCGGAGCCCTCGGGGGAGGAGGAGGAGGGCGGGGGCGAGAGGGAGGGGCGGGGAGAGGGGGGGGGGGAGGTGGAGAAGGGCGAGTGGGGGGGGGCGAGGGGGAGGAAGGGGGTGGCGGGGGCGAAGAGGAGGTGGAGGAACGACACGGCGATCCCGGGATTTCGCTGGCATTTTCTCGCTCGCCCAATCGGCGATTTGTTCGCAAAATATCGAGTGGGACACCTGCGGGCGGACTCCCGTCGCAAACCCTCCTGGAATTCATGGGCGCCCGTCCGCGCAGCAGCGCGCGCGGGCCCCGCGGGGCCGCGCTGGGCCGCCTTGGGCCCGCGCTGGGCCCCTTTTCGGCCGCATGTTCATTTTTTTTTGGTTTTGGAATTGTTTTTTGGGTTATATTGGCTTCTCCACGGTGTCTCGCGGCGCCGTCCGGGGTCTTTTTGGGCGCCTTAGAATTTTCCAGACTGCATTCAGATTCTACTCCGGGGCGCGGGCGGGGGGCGCGTCTAGCTGCCGGAAGGCCGACGAATAACGAATGGCTCACATCCGCGGGGGCAGTTTTGGAAAGCCGAATACGCGGTTCCCCTCTCAGCCGCGTTGGGGGGAGGGAGGTGGGGGGGTCTTCCTGTTGTACTTTTGGGACGCCTTGGGGCCCGTTTGCGCTGCGTGGGAACCGTATTCTGCGGTCTCGGGCATATCCGCGGCCACCGCGGCGGCCTCGGCGGCTCGCCAAGGCCGCGTGGGGGGCTGTCGCGAGCGGCCACGGCGCTCCGAGAAGCGCCAGGGGGGTCGTCGAGGCGCCCATGGGGCCCCGTAGGGGGGCGGCGTTTTGACGAGGGGCTTCGACGGTAGAGAGCCGGCGAGCCCCTGGCCCGCTGCTGTCCGCCCATTAGATTTCATTTCCAGGAGGAGGGGGGGGGCGGAGGAGGAGGGGGGGGAGGTTCGGCCGTCGGGAAACGTCGGGAGGGCCCCTGGAACGGATATCGCGGAGTCGACCCCGTCGATCCCGCAAGCCACTGCCCCTGGCCAAGTCCGCGCGATGGAGGAGGAGGAGGAGGGGGAGGAGGAGGAGGAGGAGGAGGGAGGCGACGAGGAGGAGGGGGGCCGAGGAGGAGTAGGGGGAGGAGGCGGGGGGGGAGGGAAGCTGGAGAGGGCGGCCATGCTCGCGCAGGCGCGGGGCTCGAGGGGCCTGCGCTTCTTGCCCAGCTGCGCGAGCTGCAGGCGGCGCTGGGCGCCTCGGAGTCTGACCGGAGAGCCGCAGAGGTTGGTCGTCGGGAGGCGGGCGCCCGGTTTACGCGGCCCCATGACATCTGCTGCAAGACGCGCGAGCGGGCGCACGACAAGAGGCGGGGCGACGATGCGCATCCATATCCAATGCCCCTGGCCAGGCCCATGGGCCACGGAGGCACCTGGTCACCCCCTGGGGCCCACGGCCGCTGCCCAGGGGCCGGGCCCGTCCACGTTGGGCCCAAGGGGGGGCCAGGTGCTTCCGTGGCCCATGGGCTTGGCCAGGGGCAGTGGATATGTATGCATATCGCCCCCTTCCGAGGTCGTCAGCGCAGGATTCATGATCTCCTCCCCGGGGGCCCCCCTGGCGCCCCCCGCGGGCCGGGCTTCCAGGGTCGAGGAGGGTTGGGGCGTTTGCCTCATTTTCGTCGCCGTCATCGTCGTCGGATACATTTTTAACTTTGGCTTCTGGGGGCCGTTCCCGGGCCCCAGGGTGAAAAACTGCATTCCGGGGGCCGCCAGGCGCCCGGGCGCTGGCCCGACGGCGACAACGACGACGATGACGGCGGGGCGACGACGGCGGCGCAAGGCGGCCGGGACGGCGACTTCGGCTTCGCCCTGGCGGCGGCTGCTGGGGAGGCCGCCGGCGCGCGCGGACGAGCGGCGCGCCGCTCCTGCCCGCGGGCCGGGCGCCCGCGCGCGCCGCGACGAGACATCCGTCTCGAGAACTCGAGACGAAGGTTTTTGGCGATTTTCGGCTTCTGGAGGCCCTCGCCGGGCCGCGGGGGCGTAAAAAAACATGTCGGGGTGAAAAACCGGCCCTGGGGGAGTCGGGAAGCCCCGCAGGGTCTTAGGATCAGACCCCGTTGATCCCAGAGTTTGGGGTCAGACCCCGCGCCTCGGGGTCAGACCCCGCGAATTGAAATCATTGATGATGTATTGTTTCTGTTATGTTTAACAGTATGTGTATGCAATGCGTAACTTAATTGTGCAATATGCTATTTACTTTCTTCGGGATTGCATTTTGCCTGCAGCCGCGCGACAAAAACAGGCGTTTCGCTTGGGACAGTCTCGCCAATGTGCCGCGTTATCTTGAGCTGTCGTTGGCCCTCCTGTCACGCGCCCCCCCTTCCCCCTGCCCCCCCCCCCCCCCCCCCCCGCGCCCGCCCATCGGCTGGAGCTGCCGGGGCGAGCCCTCGCCCGAAGGAAGGGGGGGGCGAGGAGAAGGGGGCGCGAGGGCGGGGGGGAGGGCGAGGGGGGGGGAGGACGAGGAAGAGGAGAGCAAGGAAGGGGGAGCAAGAGGAGGAAAAGGAACAGGAGAGAAAAGCAAGAGGAGGAAGGAGGAGGAGGAGGACGACGACGAGGAGGAGGAGGAGGAGGAGGAGGAGGCGGAGCGCTCCTCCCCCCCCGCCTGGCTCGGACTAGCCGCTGCTGGGCCTGGGCCTGGGCCGGCCGCGGCGATGGCGCGCAGGCCGATTGTGCCCCTTCCCCCTTTTGGTATTTTGCCTCCGTTCCTCATCCTCCCCATCCTTCTCACCCTCTTCATCCTCCTCATCCTCCTCGTCCTCTTTGGTTTCTCTCGTAGGTATCCTCATCCTCCTCTTCCTCCCTCCCTCCTCCCTCCTCCCTCCGATTCCCCTCATATTCATAATTCCTTTTCCTCTCCACCTCCCCAGAGGTCCTAGAGTTGTAAGTTTTAATTCTTGCGGCCAAAATGGCATCATTTGTAACTTTTATCTTACAGCCCTATATCTTAATGTTCTAAGATAATGTTGGTTTTCATATATATATATATATATATATATATGTGTGTTGTACACATACATGTGCACAAATTGTTGTAAACGCATGTGTATACATATGACGCGTGTTTACAAGCATTGCACGAATTGTGAGGACGTCTCGTGCGAAACTGGGAACACGGGCTGGGGGAAAGTATGTTCGTGTGTGTTGGTGAGGATTGGCTTGTTTGGAAATGCCGCCGCTCTCCGTCTGTCGCGTTTCTCGCGCGACGCGGCCGTTTTGCCCCGAGCGGCCCCGCTCTTGTTGGGGCCGCGCCGCCATGGCGACGGCAGAGGACAGGAAGTCTCGAGAGACGTGCACTGACCACAAGAAGTTGTCAGAGGTCATTTTGCCGTTCGTGGACGGCCCCGCGTTTGCGAAGTACGGCACTCACCCAGGCCAGGACAAACTCACGGATGATTGCAGTCTACCCTTGCAGAGGGACGCCAAAATGTCGCGGGCCATCAGGGGCGTCTCTTCGAACCTCACGATGACGAAGGCCACGACCGATGCAGCGATGATGAGCATTGGCAGATCGAAGGCGATAAATCAACACACTCAGAGTCCTCCCAGTTTGCTCCATCTCAAAAAAAAGGAGGCGGGGGGTGCCAATATTGGCATCCCCCTCCCCCTTCGTTTGGAGACGCCCGCCTCCTCGCCTCCCCTCGCCTCCTCGCCAGGCGGCGGAGTGGGCCTACGACGACCAGCAGATGGAGAGCTGGGCGATCGAGAAGTCGAGCATGCTGAGGTCCATGGCAAAGCACTTGTACCAGCCCTTGCGGAACTACACAGCAGGCAAAACGTATCCTAAGTGGTTCGCCAAATTCGTCAGGATTGCCCATGGTGCCCCAGCAGCTTCGCCTTCTCCGACCCAGTCGCCTCCGTTCGACAGCTCGCCCACTACCCGTCCAATCCGAGAACCTGAGGGCAACGCGGAGCAGCTTCCGCCGACGGGTGAGCCCAGCGTGTACCACCTTTGGGGGTGGGACTCCGCGCAGGGGAAGGCGTGGCGACCAAAAAAAAAAACAGGCCCATACGAGTTGACAGATGAGATCTTCGCGCCAGAGGGCGCGACGGACACCAGCACCATGAGAGCGAGGTTCTCCGACGGGATGGTCTACGCGCTGCCGACGTTGACGAAGCTGGCGTTCGAGAGCATCGGCACTGAGAAGAAGACAGCATCCAAGCAGTCGTTCGTCGGCCACAAGGGCGATGAGAGAGTCACAGTCACGGAGAAGCAGCTGAGGACCAGAAATGACAAGACCCTGGAGATTGGCCTCGTCATCAACGTAGACGGCCGACAAAAAGTACAGCTCAGCTACGATCATTGCCCTGCTGAGCAAGCCCGTGAGAAGATGCGCACCTGGGCCAAAGCCTACATCAGCAACACCATGACGATTGATGAGATCAAGGCCGCCAGGTGCATACCGTCGAGGAAGCGGCCTGCAGCGGCATCGGCAACTACGCCAGCAATGAAACGCCCTGCAGCTGCGACGGCCATCGTCGCCAAGAGGCCTGCTGCTGCACCTGCTGCAGCTGACGCCGAGGATGATCGTCACCACAGCGACGAGGACGAGGACGAGGGCGAGGAGAGCGAGGAGGGCAGCTTCGAGAAGGACGAGGAGACGGACCCCGACGACACGAGCGGCGGCGACGCGGAGGAGGACGAGCTGCCCGCCAAGGACGGCTTCGAGGAGGACGAGCTGCCCGCCAAGAAGAAGCAGGAGCTGCCCGCCAAGAAGAAGCAGGAGCTGCCCGCCAAGAAGAAGCAGGAGCTGCCCGCCAAGAAGCAGGAGCTGCCCGCCAAGAAGCAGGAGCTGCCCGCCAAGAAGCCCGCGGCCGCCGCGGCGAGCCCAGCTCCAGGAACTGACGAGGACAGGGCAGGACCAACCTTGGCCACGATTGAACCTCCTCCTCCTACTCTTCCATGCCCTCCCTGTTGGTCGTCCTCCTCATCCGGCTCCCTGCCCCTTCTCCTCCTCATCCTCCCCCTCTTCCACCGAGAGGCCCCCCTCTTCCTCCGCTGGCCTCCAGTCTGAACGGTGACGGCTGCGCGCCGACGATCGGTCGACGACGCATCGACGATGCATCTACGGTGCCGCTGTCGGCGCACGAGTGGCCTCAACCGAGATCGAATGCGAAATCCGACTCGATCGGCGATGCGGACGACTGCGATGGCGAGATGATAGGCGGAGGACAGGGGAGGGGCAGGAGGAGCAGAAGGAGGAGGATGAGGAGGAGGAGGAGGAGGGGGAAAACAGCACCTCAAGGACTTGAAAACAGAGCCCGAGAGCAGCGAGCCGAGCAGCAAAATGGCGGGGAGAGAGCAAACGAGGATTCGACGTAGCCGTAAGAGAGAAAGGGTTATGCAACTTTGGGGTGGTGATATTGAATCAAGTGTGGGTGCGTGCGTATACGCAGATGTAGAAAGATATAGTGATGCACAGAAATAGAGGATATATATATATATAGAGAGAGAGGGAGAGAGAAAGAGAGAGAGAGAGAAAGACAGAGATAGAGAGAGAGAGGAAGAGAAAAATAGAGAGAGAAAAGAGAAAGAGAGTGAGAGAGAGATATACAAAGATATAAAGAGAGAGAGAGAGAGAGAGAGAGAGAGAGAGAGAGAGAGAGAGAGAGGGAGAGAGAGAGAGAGAGAAAGAGAGAGAGAGAGAGCGAGAGAAAGAGAGAGGCGGGAAGGTGGGTACCCGTCCCACTCCCACGATGGCCCCAGCGTGGGGCATTTCGCCAGGGCGTCGCCAGGTGGCGAATTTCTGACGTTAAGGAGCCTTAGCGTTAGAAGATCGTCCCTGTGGGGCTCGTTTCGGCGAGCTTCTAACGTTAATCTGGACGCCCGAGATGGGCGCGGAAAGAATGGGTACGATGCCAAACACCAATTCCTGTTTATTTTGAGCAGGACTCGCTGTCCGCGCCGCCGCGGGCTGTGCCCATTCGAGACAGAAGGCCGCCTGCCTAACAACGGCCGCTGTTGGTGTGGGGCAACATTCGGTTTTGGGCATTGCACCCATTCTTTCCGCGCCCATGTCGGGCGTCCAAAGTTAAGGCCCCTTAGCGTCAGAAATTCCCCCCCCCCCCCCCTGTGGGGCTTGCGTTGGCGAGCTTCCGACATTAAGGGGCCTTGGCGTTCGAAAATCAACAGTGTCTTGCCGTGCCCCCGCGCCCAGAGGAGCCAGCGCCGTCGGCAGCTTCTGCGAGCAACCAGGGGTGGAGCGACATCCCGAATCCTGGTGCGTCTCTGTTCGCCAGACTTCGTGGCTAGCGGGTGGCTGTCAAAAAAAGAACATAGCGGTGCGTTCGCACCAACCCGTTCGCCCATGACCCCCCCCTCTTGCTTCTTCCGTGGGCACCAGAGGCAGCCGAGCAGCTTGAACCACATAGCTTACGCCATAGCTTGCACCGCAGAGCTTCCATCGCATACAGCTTGCACCAGATAGCTCACACCGCGTAGCTCGCACAGCTAGGGGCGCGAAGATCTCAGATGACACCCGCAGCATCTTGGCACGAGGCGTTTCGGGCTTCAGGGGCCGCCCACTGTGTTTAGTGACCAGGGGCCCGCAGCCGTCCGCAGGGATGATGGCAGAGCAGATCTCCGTAGAGATCTCGGCGAGCAGCGGGGACGAGGCGGTCCACGTCTCGGAGAGCCCATCGCCAGGCTCCGTCTCGCAAGCCCCGAAGCTGGCGCATCGATGCATCGTCGACCCATCGTAGATGCATCGCCGACCACTCGCCACCCCCAGCCGAGAGGAGAGGGGGGGAAGGGCGAGGAGGAGGAGGAGGATGGGGAGGAGGAGGGGGAGGAGGAGGATGAGGAGGAGGAGGAGGAGGAGGAGGAGGAGGAGGAGGGAGAAGGATAAAGGGGATGATGAGGAGAAGGAGGGGGAGGCTGGGGATTAATATCAGAGCCACCCCTAGCAGTCCCAGGCATAGGGAATGACATCATCAAGATGTCCATGGAGGCTGAGTCGCCAGGGCTGATCGAGGCGCTGGAGGCGAGCAAGCACGACGTGCGCATGACGCAGGACGAGCTCGAGAAGTCGGAGCAGCATCCCGAGCCCGCGTGCAGCAACGGCGACAGCTCGAGGCCCGCGAACAGGCGGTCCGTGCACATGCGGGAGAGCATGGAGAAGGCGTGGATGGACGGGATCTCATCTGATGACTTCGACCACGTGCTGGCCCACGGGATGACGAAGGGTCAGGCAGAGCAGCTCACTGACAAGACTGCGGCCGTGGTCAAGCGAGCTCGATCCACGAGCGATCTCGACGAGGACGCGGACTCGGACTACGTGGCCGAGAGCGAGGACGAGGAAGATGGCGAGTGCTCCGACACGGGCACCGATGAGTACGGGGACACCCTCCAGGACTTCATCGACCTGAGTTTCACCGAGACCGCGGCCGAGCCCGAGAAGTCCGACGACGGGTCCGACGACGAGCCCGACGGCGCCTCCGAGGACTCCGACGACAAGCCGCTGGCGTCCGTGGCAGGGACGCCTAGGCCTCTGCCGAAGTCGGCGCCTGTGACTCCTGCGCAGGCGAAGTCGGCACCTGCGACGCCCGTGACTTCGTCGGCTGGCACGCCGACGTCGGCTGCCTCCGCCGAGCCAGCGGCGGCGGGGCCCGCACCAGCGCCGCCGACGGCGGCAGCTCCAGCGCTGCCTCCGCCGCGCAGGCCGGCCAGGCCAACGCTGGGGGCGACGCTCAGGGACGTCGTGGGCAAGCACGCTGACATTGCAGGCGCGGGCGGCGGCGATGTGACGCCGACGACTGGCGGCCTGAGCCACGTG
>CAUYUJ010015999.1:0-22500 GCA_963575745.1 Prorocentrum cordatum | reverse complement strand
TGATTTGGTTTCGCTTGATTGGTAAGCGCTGGCCGCCCAAGCTTAAGACAGCTTTTTTTTTCTGCGTTTTCTGGAAGATGACCCCCTCGCCCGTTTCAAAGACGCGCGAAACGAGCGCAGCGTGCCTGATGCCGCGTACGAAAGCAGTCAGTTTAATCTTGGGCACCGCCTTGTCCGAGTGACATTGGGATGACAGGATGCAGAGGAGTCCGAGGGGTGGAGAGGCGCTCGGAGAGGGGGAGGGGCGAGGGGCGAGGAGGCTGAGGAGCGGTAGCCAGCAACCCCACAACTTGAACAACCAGGATCCCCCTAAATTATTCGCCCCCCCAAGTCCGCCTGGAGGAGAAGAAGGAGGAGGAGGCGGAGGAGGATGGGCGCATGCCAAAGACGTGCGCATTTCTCGCAGCCAGTTGGATGATATCGTTAAGCCGTGGCGCAACCATGACCACCGCGCACACGCGAGGGCATCCGACAGGGCAATTAAGACAGTAACTATCCTGACAGTGGAAGAGAGAGACAGCCTTCTCAGAACAGCAGGGTTTCTCTGGGACAAAAGAAAAAGTGAAGGGAAAGGCTTGTGCGTGACAAGGCACGTGCCTCCTCTCAATCCGTTCAGTGCGCCTTTGGAGCCGCGAGACAGACTGGTGCCGCAACCATCCCTCCCAGACGTCGGAGGCTATGCCAGCGTTGCTCCGCCTTGAACTCTGATTTTTTTGGCGCGACAGTGATGCAAGCATAACTAGACAGCTTAATCCTCTCTTTGATGAACGACTGGGGATTTCAATCTCACGGTGTTTTGGTGTTGACGAGCTGCATACGGATATGCTCGGCGTCCGTCGCTTCGTGGTGCTAGAGACGGTGCGGCGAATTCTCCAGTGCTCGCAGATAGGGGGCTTCAACAATTCACGGCATACTATGGAGCAACAGGCCCCGCCCGCCCCCCGCAAAACTGGTTGGAGGGGGGGGGGCGGGGAGGGGGGAAGGGCGGGCGAGCGGTGAAATGGGACAGGGGAGGGGCGGAGCATAGCTGATAAAACAACTGCCACCCCAGGCCTTTGCAGTGCTAACATCAGAAGTCTCGTCGTGGTACAAACTCGAGCAGGGGCGCGTGCACACTGTCAGCGCGCTGGATTCTTTGGATGCTAAAATGTTTGGCACCTCCAAGAAGCGGGTGCTCAAGATCAAGGCTACGGCGATTTCAAAGAACCATTGCCCGCGCTGGGACGCAGCCTGCGCGAGGGCGCACGGCCATGGCCAATGCGGAATGCTGGCACGGCCCCGTGCCCTCGCCCAGGCCGCGTCGAGGCACGGGCAGCGGTTCGCTGCTAGGCTGGGGAGTGCGCCTCTCTTTTCAAGTGTTGCGCAGAGTGCTTATTGCCGAAATACGCGGCCATGATCCACAAGGGTCGCGAGCTGCAAGCGGCTGCCGATAGCTTGTACGAGTACTCTACCGTCCTCCAGGCCCTGCCCGATTGCCCACCCCCGACCGCCTGCAGAAACCTGGAGCGCCTCTGCGTGCGACACTTGGTCTTATTGGGGCCCGCGGAGATCCCGACTCGGCCGAAGCACCATCTGTGGTGCCACTTGGTTTTCAGGACGGTTTGCTGAATGGGGTCGGCGGGAGGGCCTTCGAGGGGTAACCTTCTCACCCTCTTCCTCCACCTCACCCTCCCCCCTGCCCCTCCCCCCTCCCCCCCGCGAGGAAAGGGGGGCAGGGGGGTGGGCCTGCTACCTGATCCACACGTAGAAGAGCCATGTAGTAACGTAAGTCCTCACGGTGCGCCTCTGGGCCACCCCCCCAGGATCGAAGAGTTTGGGCATCCGCGGCTGTACTGCACTTGGAGAGATGAATCTCTGAACGCTCTGTATGCCGCTATCGCAGAGCAGTCGCACGCCTCGCACGGCGCCTGGGAACGGGTTTTTTTTCACCAGAGTCGATGTGCAGACGCATTAAGGAGCAGGCCCTGCCCGCGTTCGCGCAGATTAGACATCAGCAGCACGCTGCAACTTGGGGCACACCAAAATCAGGGAGCGAACAGGGGCGCGGAGGAGGAGGAGGAGGAGGAGGAAGGAACATAATGTTAGTGGTCACACTTGAGCGGGCCACTCTGGCCCAACATGTAAGCACACAGAAGGACGAGGGAAAAGGGGGAGATTTAAAGGGGGCGGAAGCTGCAACGGAGACAGTGGCGAGGCGCCGTGGAGGGCGAGGACATGGCAGCGACGAGACGCAGAAAGGGTGATGAGACGGAGGAGGAGTAGGCGAAACCTGGAGTAATGCGAGGAGGGGAGGTGGCAAAATGGAGGGGGAACAAGGGTCAGATCCGTGGGCACTACCGTCGGCAGGGGCAGGAAACCCAGGTGGGCGTGGAAGCGGGGGGCGAGGTGGAGGAGGATGCGGTTGCATTGATCACGCTTCCTATTGCCCGATGCATCGCCGATGCGAAACACAGTCGGTCCATCGCTGGCGCATCGCATGCCCATCGTCGGTCGATCGCCGATGCGATGCATCGCCGAAGCATCGTCGAAGTACCAGTTGGTCTTATCAAATTCGACCCCAGGTGGTCGCTCTAAGACTGAGGGCGTGGAACGAACCAGGGGGCTGAGGCGGAAGGGAGGCGGAGAAAGATAGGTGCAGGGGGGCGCCGCGCCTCCGTGCGGATGTAGACCTCGGCCACCGCGTAGACGTGGGGGCACGGCAGAGCTGGCACGGCACGGCCCAGAGAAGGGGCACGGCACGGTACGGCACGGCACGGCACGGCACGGCACGGAAGGGGCATAACCGCTCACGGCCTTGACCACGGCTGGATCCCAGCAAGCCTGCAGAACTCCATGCTCCCAGTGGAAGCGGGCATGGGTCCTTCCCCTTTTTTCCAGGCCTCAAGTTTTTTGTGATTGATGTTACAAATTGTGTCCCATGCAGTTTGGAATGTTCGCGGCGCCAGGGCCAGAAACATGATGACTCGACCCAGTGGCCGAAACATGCCGAAGCGCTTCAGACTCGCCGCTGTCGCTCCCTGAAGCGTTTCGGCAGGAGGCGGGGCAAGGGCGCCATAACTCCCTATGCCTTCGGGTACGGGTTCACTGGGGCGATTGGGTGCGACCTCTGCTGCCAGCCAGTCGGACTTTTGCTGGCTGCCGACGCGCCGCAGATGCCGCTGCCGCCGCTACCGCCAGCCCTGCCTCATCACCGTTGGCCTGTCGGCATTCCGCCTGCGCGCGTGTCTGCGGGTGCGTGTTTTGCCTGGGCCTTGGGCGCGGCCCGATTGGGCTGCCAGATGCCATCCGCCGCTGGCCCTAGGGGGCTTTAGGGCTTCCGCCCCCTCCGCCCCCCGCCGCTGGCCCGATGGGGCTGTGAGGCTTCTGCCTTCTCCGCTCCCCGCCGCTGGCACCTTGGGGCTTTAGGGCTTCCGCCTCCTCCGCTCCCCGCCGCTGGCCCCATGGG
The DNA here is from genome assembly GCA_963575745.1 of Prorocentrum cordatum. NCBI lineage: Eukaryota > Dinophyceae > Prorocentrales > Prorocentraceae > Prorocentrum > Prorocentrum cordatum. Next base: position 19,055 of record CAUYUJ010015999.1, on the reverse strand, counting down.
GCTTGAGGGCTTCCGCCTCCTCCGCCCCCCGCCGCTGGCCCCATAGGGGTTTTAGGGCTTCCGCCTCTATCCGCACCCCGCCGCTGGCCCTATGGGGCCTCAGGGCTTCCGCCTCCATCCGCCCCCCGCCGCTGGCCCTATGGGGCTTTAGGGCTTCTGCCCCCTCCGCCCCCCGCCGCTGCTGGCCCCGCAAGGGCTTTAGGGCTTCCGCCCCCTCCGCCCCCCGCCGTTGGCCCCATGGGGCTTTAGGGCTTCCGCCCCATCCGCCCCCCGCCGCTGGCCCTATGGGGCTTTAGGGCTTCCGCCCCCTCCGCCCCCCGCCGCTGGCCCTATGGGGCTTGAGGGCTTCCGCCCCCTCCGCCCCCCGCCGTTGGCCCTATGGGGCTTAGGGCTTCCGCCCCCTCCGCCCCCCGCCGCTGGCCCCATGGGGCTTTAGGGCTTCCGCCCCCTCCGCCCCCCGCCGCTGGCCCTGGGGCTTGAGGGCTTCCGCCCCCTCCGCCCCCCGCCGTTGGCCCTATGGGGCTTGAGGGCTTCCGCCCCCTCCGCCCCCCGCCGCTGGCCCTATGGGGCTTTAGGGCTTCCGCCCCCTCCGCCCCCCGCCGCTGGCCCTATGGGGCTTTAGGGCTTCCGCCCCCTCCGCCCCCCGCCGCTGGCCCTATGGGGCTTTAGGGCTTCCGCCCCCTCCGCCCCCCGCCGTTGGCCCCATGGGGCTTTAGGGCTTCCGCCCCCTCCGCCCCCCGCCGCTGGCCCTATGGGGCTTTAGGGCTTACGCCCCCTCCGCCCCCCGCCGCTGGCCCTATGGGGCTTCAGGGCTTCCGCCCCCTCCGCCCCCCGCCGCTGGCCCTATGAGGATTTAGGGCTTCCGCCCCCTCCGCCCCCCGCCGCTGGCCTTATGAGGCTTTCGGGCTCCAGCTGTATACATAGATGGAGATATCCAGAGATAGCAAAATATGCATATGATAAGAATGACAAATTTTATCTTACAAACGTAGAAAATAAAACTTGCAATCAAGCACATCTGTAATCAATATATTATCTTTCAAACGTAAATCTTGCAACTCTAGGACCTCTGGGTCCCTAACCCTCCCAACGAACAGGCTCGAGCACTCACGCCTCCAACAACTGCCGCGCCCGCTCGCGGTCCGTCACGGGCGCCCACAGCCACTCGCGGTCGTACTCCTCGAGGTCGTCGCTGTCGTGCTGCTCGCTGGCGTCGCGGTGCTCGCTGGCGTCGTGCTGCTCGCTAGCGTCGTGCTGCTCGCTGGCGTCGCGTTGCTCGCTGGCGCCGTCCTTCACCTCGGAGTCGTCGCTGTCTGTCCCGGCCATGGCGCCATCCTTCACCTTGGAGTCGTCGCTGTCCTTCTTGGCCATGGCGCCATCCTTCACCTGGGAGTCGTCGTCGTCGCTGTCCTTCTCGGCGCCATCCTGCACCGCGGGGTCGTCGACGCCCATGGTGTCGGGTCCCTCCTGTTCTCCGCGATCCACCTGCGGGCTCGTCACCGACCCGGGCTCGCTCTCCCAATAGCACGGGTCGTCGGGTGAGCGGTCTCCGAAGTACTCGCGCTGCGTGTCCTCCTCGATGACCTCGGCGGGCACGGCGTCGTCGTCGTCGTCGTCGGGCGGCATCCTGACGACCCCGTAGGCTGCCCAGTGGACCCAGTGCACCTTGACGGCAGAGGCCCCGGCGTCGTCCATCACGAAGCGGCGCCTATCCTCAGTCGTACGGTTTGGCAAGGCCGCCATCAGATCAGGCGGCGCCAATGCGAACGCCATCGTGCCCTCGCAAAGACAAGCTTGAGCCCAGGGTGGCAACTCCAGGTGCTGGTTTCCCGGGGTATGTTTCCAGGGGCTGATGTCCTGCGTGCTGAGTTGGCGTTTGGGTTCGCATCAGTTTTCGCGTGAGCTCGCAAGAGTTGCAACGCATCGGCGTTCGATCGGCGCTCGAAGGAGTGCGAGGAGGAGGAGTGTATGAGTTCGTATGGGTTTACGTATGGGTTCGTATGAGCTCGGGCGCGTGCGTGAGAGACTAGCGCACGTTTGGGGCCGCATGAGTTCGCATGAGTCCTCATGGGTTCGAGCAAGCGCCTCTGATGTCGGAGGTGCAAAACTTTCAGACGCGTTTCCGAGCTGGGCAACGAATATCACACATAGTGCATAGCTGGCACGCAAGCAAGAAACTGGCGAGCCACAGATGCACGCAGCCGACGGCCGAAGGTCCGTGACATATAATCACGTAAAAGAGTTGCCAACAGCTCGGATTATGTTTGCAGGCGTACTGCATATGAACTTACTGCCTGTCATCCTCGGTGGCGATCATGTCCCAGCCATCCCACGAGTCGCCGTCGGGCGTAGCCGGCGCCCTCTCGTGAGGCTTGTCCTCGGATGGGCCGACCGTGATGCTGTACCACTTACCGTCCACGACGCGCGAGGTGTCGGACAACTGATAGCCAACCGCAACGCCTGCAGAGTTGCCGAAGACCTTGACATGACGAAAGGCCTCGTCCCCACCGCTGAGGTCGTAGCCGAAAGACTTGAGAGCTGCCAACTTGAGGTCCTGCACAGACGAAAAGACGCGGCCATGCGTCGGACCCTCGCGATTCAGCAGCTCGATGGCGTTCCACTCCCCCTTATCGTGGCAGAACACTGGCATGGAGATTGCGCTGATGTTCGCTGGGGGCCAGTCCGCCTTCGAAGCTCGCGCCGTCGGAGGCGCGCGGATCACCATCACGAATGGCCACTGGTCGAGCTGCGCGAGCTCCTCATCCTTCAGCGGCTCGCCATCGGGCTTCGCCCCGAGTGCTTTGTAGATGTTCATCGCCGAGCCGTGGAAGCGCGAGTAGTCCGTCTCGATTCGATGATCTTCTTGAGGTTGGCCACAGTGGACACGCACGCCCCCTTCTCACGGTCCCAGGAGACGGGCGCGACGAGCGGGGGCCAGCAATCAAGCACTTTCATGTAGGTCAGGAACCTCCCCGCGACCATGTGCTGCTGGGCGCCGTCACCGCTGGTGGGCTTCTCGCGCTGGATCGTCAAATCGATCAGCACGGTGGCGGCCGCCATTGCAGTGGAAGGCGGCGCAGCTGCGATCGCAAGCCTCAAGTCCGAATCGGTTCACTGGAACGGAAGCTTAGCCTGAATGGCAACGACGGAGAGGGGGGGGGCCGAATGAAGGCATCAGCGGCCCCGCGGCATGGCGGTCATTCCGACGCCACGGGACATCACCGCGGCTGGACACGCCTCGGCAAATTTTGCAGTCCACGGGCCCTGCTCACCGGACACGCTTGCGCGTCACCGCCGATTTGTATCGCTTAATTGCTGGGGAAATGGTGAAGCAATTTCTGCTTGCTGATTTGGGCTCGCGTTTCTGGTTCGAATCATGTCTGGCAGTGCGCGGTCAGACCGTGTCCATAGTCGTTCTGATTTCAGGGTCTGAACGCGTTCCCCCCTCTCGTCTGTCCTCCTCCACTTCCCCCCCCCCTTCCCCGCCCCCCTCCCCTCTCCTCCGCCCTCTCCGAGCGAATTGATTTCACTGGGACCTCAGCGCAGTTTTTCGTAAGCGGGGTGCAAAGGCATGGGCCCCAGGGCTATGCGAGCCTGGAGGAGGAGGGCTCGAAAGGAATTCGAGGTGGATGCGGGGCAGGCGCGGATGGGGGCAGGGGAGGGCATGGGGAGGGGGGGCGGGCGACGTGGACGATAGGAGACTGAGAGGGACAGCGATGGCGACGTCTGAGCACAGTGCCCCCACGATCTCAGGCACCACAGCCACGGGCGAGCTGCAGGGCTGCGCGCGCTGCTCGGGGGCCAACTCAGGCACCGCGGGCAAGGGCAGTGGTTGCCGTGGGTGTGTCAGCTCTCTCTGTATAGCATGGTATGTCCCCCTCTGCCTCTACCCACTTGCCTCATCTCATCATCGCACTCCTCATCAGCAGCCACTACTCAGTCAAACAGTGCGCGAATCATCTTCGCAACTGCCTCGCCCAACTGGCGAGTGCACGCGGGCGAATCAGTCAAGGCCTTGTGCTTGCCATTGGTCCACATCTTTCTCTTGCCGGACACTTCTGTGAGTGGCGAAGCACCCGTGGTCTGACCCAGGATAGCACGAGCTTCCTCGCGGGCCATTAAAACGAATGCAGACACGATATATTGGCTGACGTTGGAAACTAGAAACATAGGCTTCGAAGATTTCCACCCAAAAGCAGCACCATATGTTATGTAGCGCACCCCGCCATTCGCGATCATGCTTTGGCGGAGCGATGGGAACCTGTACAAGTGCGAGGACATCGGGTTCTCTATCGCCCCCCTCGCACCTCTTGCTGCACACACTGAAATCAGATGTGCTATGCAACGGGCACAGGCGTTCGCTTCGCGAACATCCTTCCTATCGGTGTTGCCAACGAAAGTGTTCGGCCCTTTGCGGCACATGCGAACAGCACAAATGAAATTCAGCCACGTCGAACATTGAGGCGCAAACCACATCATCCCACCCTTGGCAACTGATAGCACTCAGATGCCAGCCCAAATGAATCCGCGCATTGTTGCCATGTCTTGTCCTGGGCGCAGCTTTCTGTCGAACGGTACCCCTCTCAGCCCTTTGCGCCAACATACGTTGCTCAACTCGCATTTTCCTGCAAAGAATTCGCAGAAATGCAACTGCCTCAAGCGGTCGGGAAAAAACAGCAATGCATTGATCAATCGCTCTCGTACCAAGTTCGATCAACTTGTCGCCATGTGTCGGGTCACGCAATCTCATTGTTGGAATCGTATTCGAAAAGTCCACTAAGTTGATAATATTTGATGGCGGGCCTTGCTTGCATATGGATGGCACAGGTGCAGCAGCACCAACGTTAGCAAGAAGCGCAACGACAATAACTGTCACGCGCCGGATGCTAGTCATAAGCTGCGGCGCCGAGAATGCATCGATCTAGACCTAAAGATCCTATGGGGCTAAATGCTGCGAGCACTCTCTCTTGCAAACGGAGCGCGTGCGCCGCCTGAGCTACCCGCCTCAGAACCATGTTCAGGGTTGCGTCTGTCCACACTGCATACCACTTCGGCGAACCCTGGAACTGAATCCTGCGAGGGGGCCTTACGATAACGTGTCTTGTTATTACACCTGCTACTGTATTAACCTGAGACGAGTGTTCGTAGCTCTTCAAATTGCCTCCAAATCCCACCATCACCCATCATCTACCATTTCCATCAATTCTTACGTTCTGATTCCTGCATGAGTTTGCATATTGGTTTGCAGGAGTCTGCGTATGAGTTTGCGTATGAGTTCGTACGAGTTCGTATGAGTTTGTGTGTGTGTTTACATACGAAGTTGCGAATGGGTTTGCGTATGAGTTCGCATGAGTTTGAGTTTGTTCATCATGTCTGGAAGGGAGGCCCGATCACCTGATACGCCGTGGAGCTCCAGGCGCCCACGCAATCTCGTTGTGGTCAGGGGGAGCGGGGGAAGGGGACAAGCAATGCGAACGTCTGATCTGGTGACCCGCAGGGGCGAGTCATCAGATCATACATGCACGCGTCATTGTCCACGTGTGTCGGCGTATAACATAGCATGCGCATGATACTTGCATGTGGTGTATGAGTTGCCACCCGCTCCTCTTTGCGATGTGAATCATGGCGTGCAGCTTCGGCGCATCACCGACGCATGCCCTCTTCATGCTCGAAAGTGCGTTGACTGCTAGGACCATCATGCGCTGCTGCGTCGGCATGTCCACGAGGGGGTGGTTGAGCTCTCGGATGATCGCACGGTACTCAATGAGTGATTCACCTGACCGAAGCAGATCCTGATAGAAAACCTTTGTTTTGTATTTCCGCAATATCGAAACAGCCCACTCCATTACTATAACGACTTCCGCCGCCTTCACTTTCAGCGTGGACCTTTTATGCAAATATGGAGGCGCAGCTTTTGCTTTTTGTGTCACCGAGCATCCCCACCGTCAAATCAGAAATCCTTCTGTTGGCAGGAATCAGAGCATCCTCTTGCCACTTGGGAAAGTCAGCCCGAAGCCGCCTGCACCCCTGCTCCTCAACTTGCGTTTGTTCCCCAGGGATCCCCCAGGGATTCTCCAGCAACACCCGCCACAGAACACAACTTGCCCAACGGCTGAACGCGCCAAAATAGACAGCGTGCAACGTGTCAAGCGACACCGTCCTGCATGGAGACGTTCCCAGGGCCTCGAAATTATAAGCAGGGTTTCTTATGAGTGCCCCATCCTTGAGCTTGGAACCGCCCCACGTCGATCGCCAGAACACAACTTTGAACGGCAATTGTTCGGATTCTAGCTTTGCTGTGTCCAGGAGGTACAAACCAGGGTTCGACATGTCGTAGTGCTGCTCTATCCCATCTTTCGCGCGCAACCCCAACGCAGGTATTGCGCGGCGGAGTGCCCCCCCTCGTCGTCTCATTTTTTGGGTAGTGTGGCATCCCCACTTCTATGATTTGTTTGCGGGCGTGCTCTGTATCAACGTCGATGATGACCTCGCACTTCTTGCATTCTGATTCATAGCTCGCGTCGTCTGTCTCTTCCCACGGCAGCTCCTCCAGCGAGCACGCGTAATATTCACTGCACATGTTTGAACGCGTCGCGTTGCAGAACGGGCAGGGCTTGTGCGACGACACCACGCTGGGGGCGCCCAATGGACGATGGGGCTGGCGCGGCAACACGGGGGTTAACGATTCAAGGCCAACGTCGAGAATGTTTGAGTCCACGGCTGCTTCTCTTGCAACCCCCTCAAGAGGAGGAAGCGCGAGCAGCGGGGCACCCACAGTCGACGATGCCTTCCTATCCGAGGACGGAGCTTTGATAACGTCTAGCCTGGGCCCCGCTGGAAGTACCCGATCCAGCACTTTCTGGGAGCCTGTTTTCGTTGTGTTTTGTTCTGGGCAAATCGCTCTCGCACATACAAACGTACATCGATGAAACATGACGCGTCGGTGGCCCAGTCCGCGGCGCGAGAAGCGCGATCACCTTCGCGTTTTCGGGGGGGGGGGGGCTGTGAAGTAGACAGTGCATTTCCGTTGGTTGTCTTGCAGGCGGCCCCTGGGATCACATGGCAAAACGATATTGTACCAGCCAGGCGCCCCATGGAAACGCTGCTCACGGGGGGGGAAAAAAAAAAAAAAAAAAAAAAAAAAAAAAAAAAAAAAAAAAAAAAAAAAAAAAAAAAAGAGGGCCCTGGTAAACTCCAGAGCCCAGTCCAGGTTCCTCAGCATATAAATCAAAGTCAGCGCCCTTGACGCCTGCGTTGTTCGCGTAATAGGCAAGGGTGCAGAACTCTCGCGCATTCACCCTCTGCGTGGCGTATAACGACAGCATGAACTGTAGCAAGTCGTTCCCTGCCGTTCGCAACCGTTGCTCCTGATCGCTGTCATTCTGAAATATTCCTGGCGTGATCTTTCGTCGTTTGTATCGGGTCATGTCTGCTGCCCCCGCGTGAGATCATCAGGGCAAAATGCTATCAAGGGGGAGATGAGGACGATTGGAAGGGCTAGGGAGAATGATGATGAGAGGACCATGCGATGGGCGCAGGCAGACTGGGGGGAAGCCGATTGCGGAGGACGTTACAGAGATGGGCAGAGGGCCTGCAGCCACAGGGATCGTCGCTGAGATGGGAACTATATGGAAGAGGACACGAGGAAGTGGGAGCTGAGAGTCAGACGGGGGAATCCTGCCGCGATCACATTCGAAGACTGCTGACCCCAAATGCCGCCTGACCCCAATCACATCTCCCCGGTGGTTTCAGCTGTTCGAGGGCTCCCCACACGGTTCCAGGCCGTGTCCGCCTTCTCCACGGGACCCCCCCAAAACTCATACGAACTCATACGGAACCCATGCGGAACTCATACGCACACGTTGTGTCAAACTCATGCGGTAACGGGTGCGACCCCTCACGCGGTTCGTGCCAAACTCATACGGAATTCATGCGGTAGTTCTTGTGTCAAACTCATGCGGAATTCATACGGCACCTGCGTTGCTGGATTTTCCGGTTGTTCGCCGAATTCTCCCGGAGATTCAAGAATTGCGAGGCAATCCAGCCGTTGCGAGAACAACACAGCGAGCCAGGGTGGCCAGGTTTGTCGTGGCGGGCCATCTGCGTGACAGGGTCGCGTTCATAGCCGTGGAGCCTGTGTCAATGACGGGTGGCGGTGCGTCTGGCCTGCGTAGCGTCTCGCTCGCTTCGTTCTTCTGCTCGCATGGCTCTTCGTATGCCTCGTGGAAGGTCTACTCCCTGCGATCTCTTCGAAGCACGCCCTGCTGGTATCCATATACCTCGTGTATAACAGCAACTATCGCAAGCAACTCGGGCGCGAGCCCCCTCGCTCAGGCCCCTTTGAGAGTCGCTATCTCCTCTCGTGCTCCATGCGAACTCGCCGCGAGGCGCTAGTTAGTGGCCAAGCCGCGTCTTCAAAAGTGGCAGTGGAGATGGGATGGCAAGAGCATGATGCATGCACTTCTCACCTCCTCCTCATCCCCCCCCCCCCCCCCCCTCATCCTCCCCATCGTCGCCTTCAACATTCTCATCCGCTCGATCCTCCTCATGCGCCTGCTGCTCGCCCCTCCTCCTCATCGCCCTGCCCCTCCTCATCCCCCAGCTTAGCGGTGGCTCAATTAGAGGAGCATGCCTGGATTGGAGAAAGCGAAGACAAACATGGCTGCAGACCGCAGGCGGCGTGCTCAGGCAGCCTGGGAGTTGGCGCACATGTCGTTGATCCGCTTGCACTCGCGCGACAGGGAATGTATCACAGGCACGATGCTCTCGTGGAACTCCTCGGCATCCTTTGCGAACTGCTTCTCGCCCATCGACTTCTTGAGCTTCTGAATGGACCCCTCGCTGCGGCTGAAGAACTTGACTGCGAACTCACCCCTCTCTTCCTCTTCGAGCTTAGCCGGCGCCCGCTCCACGGCATCAGAGACGCCCCGCAACTTCATCCAGGCAGGGTCGTTGCCGCTGAGGTTCTTGATCACCGACGTCGCAGACGCGACTGCGCTGTCCCGAGCGATCTTCGTTTTGTTGCACTGATTCGTGATATCCGAGAGCTTCTTCCTCCACTTCTTCTGCGCCTCGGTCAACACTTTCTTCTGCTTTGACTGATCTGGTTCAGGTTCTCCGCCACTTCTCCCTGACCGCTGCCCTGGCCGCCAGGGGTTGGAGGCGAGGCGCGCTGCTGTCCACCCCCGCTGGCGCCGCTGCTTCCTTGGAGGCGCGCACCGTGACACGACGCAGCCAGGCTACATTCATCACAGAGTGGCTTTGCGGTGATTGTCAACGCATTGTCCTCCAGAAGCAGCGGGGGCGCCCCCGAGGGCACGCTGGCTGCGCCACGTCTGGTGGACGCCCCACGCCTTCCTGAAGTTCTCGTCCATGCCCCTGACGAAATACACGAACTTGATGCGGCGCGTCCACTCGTCGTAATAGACCCAGTTCTTGCCCATCTGGAGGCAGCGGACGCAATGGCTGACCGCCGCCCTGAGCCCTTCGCGGCCACCGCCTTCCTTGTGCACGATGCGCTGCAACGGAAGGTACTGGCCTTTGTTCGTGTCGATGATCTCCTCGGTCTCGGTGTAGCTCTTCTCGGTGATGTAGGTGTCGTACCCCTCCTTCGCGAACTTGGCCCTGAAGGCCGACTTGACACTGCGCCGAGCGCCCTTCAGCTTCTCGTACTCAGCAGCCCGCGCAGGGTTTGCTTTCATTTCGCGGCGCCACCCGCCAGCCATGACGCCCCCGCCCTCCAGGGTAAACTCGAAGCTGTTCGCCTTCAATGCCGCCAAGTAGGCGTCGAGGTTCTCGTCGTGCTTCTCATTGTCGGAGCGCTTGTCTTCGCCGTCGCCCATGCTCTTATCGCGCTCGACCTTCTGCTGGTACATCAGCTTCACCATCTCGTCTGCATTGTCAACCCTGCCATCGCTCAGCTTCATGAACATATCCTCTGCGTGGTGCAAGCAGTGCTGCGCTCGCTCGAACAGCTGGTTGCCCTCCGCCATGAATGACTCATCCAGCTTATCCAGGTGCTTCTTCACTGTGTCGACGCAGCGGGATGTCAGTTGCGGCTTCGGCCCTGCCCAGTATTTGGTCCACCTCATCATCTGGGAGTGCACCAGGCTGCCTGTCTGGCGGCGGCGACTCGCTCCTGGGCCGGATGGGCGCTGCGGGCGGCCCGGGCGACTCGATGGCGCGCCTGCGGCGCTTCGAACGCCGCGGCGGCGACTCGGGCGGTCCGCTCCGGGGGGAGGGCTGGCCTGGCGGCAGCTCCTCCTGCGGGCGCCCCTTCGCGGCTGCCGCGGCGCCAGCCGCTGGCGTGCTGGCAGCAGGTGGCTGGCTGCCGCTGGACGCCACCTCCTGGGCCGCTGCCGCGGCGCCGCGCTCCTGCTGAAGGTTGCGCGCGAGCTCCTTCGGGTGGCCTGGCATGGTCTCGCTGCCCGCGCTGCCCGTGCCTCGGCTGCGGCTGCGGCTCCTGCGCCTCGGGGCGCTCTGCTTGTAGCTCTGGCTCCAGGCGCCGCCGAGCCTGTCGTTGCCCTTGGGCGGTGGGCGGGGGTGGGGGGGCGGCGGGGCGAGCTCCTCGAGCCCCCCATCCATCCCCTTCCTCCCCCCCCCCCCCCCCCCCCCCATCCTCGCCCTCCCCCCCCCGCCTCCCGCCCACCCCCCCCCCTCCTCCTCCCCCCTCATCGTCCTCTTCCTCCTCCTCCTCCTCCTCCTCCCGCTTGTGTTCTCATCCTCTTCATCCAGTCCCCCCCCACTTGCTCCGCCGCGCAGTTTCGCGGCATTGGGGAAATGGAGAGGAACAGCGATGAGATGAATCAAAATTGCGAGCCATGGAAGAAGCGCGAGGGCAGGCAAGGGCGGCGGCGGAAGAGGAGTAATTGGAGGAAGGTTGAGGCAGGATGTGGGGGAGATGCGCGCGAATGGAACGCGGGCGATGCCCAGTGTGACGGTGAATTTAGATTCAAGCAAGTGCCGCATGCATGGCGCATTGCGAACTTGCGCGCTTCGCGGTTTCACCATCGGCCGACGTCGGAGGCCATGAGCTACAACGTCGGCCGATGCGCAGGCCGTCGTGGAGGGGCCCCGTGGATGGCGATGCGCATCGGGCTCGCGCGCCGAAATAATGCGCGCTAAGGAGACGGGGCGCGTTGGATGGAAGAGGGCGGAGGGCGAAGATGGAGGATGAAGGGGGGGGCGAGGGCGAAGAGAGCGAGGGGGAGGAGGACGAGGCGATTGCTCACGACCTCCACGTCGCTGCTGTCGGGCGGGCAGCCCATCAGCCGATTGCCAGTGCCCCGGTCGGAAATGAGCGGAGAATCGAGAAAGACGAGGGGGGTTAGAAGGGGCGGAATGAGCGGAGGCTGCGAAGTGATGAGAGAAGGTATAGAAAGGCCGATGAGGACCACGGATGGAGGCGGCAAGGATGGAGAAGCGGAAGGAGAGGATGAGGAGAAGGAAGACAAGGGGGAGGATAGCGAGGATGGAGAAGATGCGACGGAAGAGGAGCGACCAAGGATGGCCAGGGAGGGAGAATGATGAGGGGTCCTTGTCCGCCGAGGTGAGGCCCTCGTTCCAGGTTGCTGGTGGCGGCGTTCTGTCCGACGCCTTCTGGGGGCGTTGGCGTCCCGTTCCTTCCCTCGTTCCTCATCGAACCTCATCTCCATCCTAGTTCCTCACCGCCGCCCCCCCCGCCCCCCCCAATCTCCCCCCCCCCCCCGTCCTCCTCCTTAGCCACCCCCTCCTCCTCTGTCGCTCCCCCTCTCCTCATCCTCTTCCACCTCCTGGCCCGTCTGCTACCCGTCGCGCCCAATAACCGCGCGTACCTCGCCACCCTAGGTCGAGGCCAAGGGGGGATGTGAAATCCTGGCCAGCGTCGTCATCGATTCGGTCACCGATGTCTCATCGCCGTCGTTTGCCCACGCTCGCCGTCGTTGAGCCCTCCGCGACCGCGTCCTGCGCAATCTTCTTCAGGTGGCGGCGCCGATTGAACGCGTCGATCGCCTGCTGCTGCGCGCCGCCCACGTTGTCGACGGAGCGCTGGAAGCCGACAGCCTGCGAGCGGCGAGGGGGGGAAGGGGGGGGGCGTGGGCTGCTGCAGCGGGGGCGCGACGTCCTCCCCACCCTCCCACCGCCTCCTCCATGGGCCCACTCATCCCACCCTCTCCTTGATCTTCCTTCATCCCGCATCCCTCATCCGTCTTCTGCCCACCCCGCCCCACCCCGCCCCGCCCCGCCCCACCCCACCCCACCACCACCACCACCACCACCACCACCACCACCACCACCACCACCCCCACACACACACACACACACACACACACACACACACACACACACACACACACACACACACACACACACACACACACGCACGCACGCACGCACACACACACACACCACACCACCCACCCACCCAACCCACCCCCACCCACCCACCCACCCACCCCCCACCCAACCACCACCCACCCACCCCCACCACCCACCCACCCACCCCACACACACACACACCCACCCACCCCACCACCCACCCCACCACCACCCCCACCCCACCCCCCCTCACCCTTCACCCCCCCCCCTTCTCCCCGCCATGCCCCATCCATCCTTTCTGCCACTCCTTTCTCACGTCCCCTCCTCGGCATCCTCTTTGCTTTGTCTCGACCCACCCTGCTCGCCCTGCCTCCTATCCACGGAGGGCCCGCGTGCGACGACGGGGAGGAAGATGAGGATCACTAGTTGAAATGAGGGGTCGCAGGGCGACGGGGGCGGTGGGAACGCAGGGTTCTCGCATGATGGGGAACGAGCGGAGGAGGGGCGATGCGATCGATGACGATGGCGATGGAGATGATCCTCGACCAAGCGTCGCTCAGAAAGAACTCTGGCGGCCGCGGCGCGTCCTCGCCGTGGAACCCCGCGGGCGCCGCCGCAAGCGCTGGCGCGCTGCTCGCGCCAGCAGGCGCTGCAGTCGGACTATCAGCAGGCGCGGCAGTCGGACTATCAGCAGGCGCTAAGCTCTCAGCTGGCGACGCCCCCGCCGCTGCGGGCCTCTTCATGGCGGGCTTCGCGGCCGCTGGTTTCTTCCACAATCGCGTCGCCTCGGGCTCGTCCGAGGCCCCCCCCTGGGCGCCGTCGCCGTGGCAGCTGCTCGCGGCCGCTGCTGTCCGCTTCATGGGCCCGCTCTTCCTGGGGGCCTCGCCCTGCGCCAGGAGCCAGTTGTTCTTCTCCTCGACCAGGTTGGCCCTCTCGATCTTGCCAGCAGCGTAGCTCTTGCCCAGATGGGTCATGAACATGTTCGCCTCCCCCTCGTCCAGCGTCGGCGTCAGGATCATCTGGCACCGCTGCCACTTCGCAGTGCCCTTCTTCTCCCACAGGATGAGGCTCCTCCCGTCCTGCCTGCGGTTGTGCTTCACGAAGAAGTCAGTGCCGCTCTGCTCCACGCCCCATACCTTCTCGAGCTGATCCGTGGCTTTCGCCGGCTTGCCGAGCTTCTCGAATGCCTCCGCGCTCAAGCCAGCTACCTCCCACTCCTGCGACGCGCTGCCGTCGACGCTCTTCCAGACTGCGACGACGCCACCTGCTCTAGGCTTGACCGTGGTGGCAAGCTCCTTGAAGGTGCCGTCTGCTGCTTTGCGCCAGGCCGTCTAGCGATCGCGAGAAGCGCCCCCTTGTCCCCCATCGTCCTCATCGCGCCAACCCCTCATTTGACACGCGACCCTTCCTCCTCTCCTCCTTCTCGTTTCTCTGTCTTCCCCCCCCCCTCCTCCTCCTTGTCCCTCCTCCTCCTTTTTCTTCTTCATCTGCCATCCTCATCCTTCTCCCTATGTCCTCCTCTCCCCCCATTCTCCTCCTCTCTCAATCCTCATTCTCAGCATCAAACTGCGGGTGGTCGAGTATGAGTTCGCGCATGAGTTCGCATGAGTTCGCATGGGTTCGCGCGAGCCCGAGCGCGCCCATGCGAGCCATCATCAAGGTTCGCACAGCCGCATCCGGATTCGAATCCCCGTCCGAATCCCACACGACACATCCGAACTCATACGGCACCATGGGAATACGACGTCTTCTGAAAAGGGTTGGCTGGATAAGGAAAAGGGGGAGGGGCCCTTCTGGCAACCGCAACCTGATGGTCCTCGCCCCACCCGTATATGTACTGCGCAGCTGGCTTCTCCATGGCCGCTGCTGGCGCCGCTGCAGGCTTTTTCTCGACCACGTCGTCGTCCACGCCGTCCACGGGGATGTCTCGCTCGAAGCTCGCGTCGTTCTCCCCCTCGCCGTTCTCTTCGCCGCCCTCGTCGTCGCGGCCGTCGGTGTCGTCGTCGCCCTCCAGGAACGTCTTGAGCCAGCCAGGCGACCGCTCGCCGCGCTCCCTGGCCCTGGCCTTGTATTTGATGATCGCCTGGTCGATGTCGCGCAGCATGGCGCGAACCATCTTCGCGCGGTCGTCGATCCACTGCTTCTGCTCGTGCACGAGGTGCCACTTCGACTCTGAGTTCTTGGCGTGGCGCGCAAGCACCGCCTTGATGCAGCCCTTGCTGTCGTCCAGCTCGACGCCCCGCAGCTGCTTGAGATACTCGGCGCGCTCGAGCAGCGCCGACTTCTCCAAGCGGCCCGAAAGCTCCACCCTGTAGCTCAGGGTGGAGCTCTGCTTCAGCCAGCCGCTGAAGACCCTGACCAGCGCGCTGACCTGCGGGCTGTCGCGGCCCGACGCCGACGGCGAGGGCGACGGCCTGGGCGGCGAAGGCCTGGGCGAGGTCGCGCTCGACCTCGAGGCCGCGGCCTTCTTCCGCGCCTTGCCCATGGCGCGCGAAGCTTGGGCTCAGCCGAAACGAGCTTGAGCCAAAATGGCTACGACGGAATGCAGGAGAAAGGAGGATGGGGCCCGTGAGTACGGTCGCTGATGGAGGATTTTCGAGGTTCAAAGTGGGGGGCGGCACAGGGGGGCTGGGACGGGCGGGCGGGCGATGAGGAAGAGGGGGAGGAGGGGCAGCGGCTGCAGGGGGAGCATGAGGAAATTGGGGGTGGGAAGGGTGGGGGGGGGGGGGGGCGAGGAAGAGGAGGAGGGGGTCGCGACCTTCGGAGATGCAGCATGAAGGAGGAGGAGGATGAGACGGAGGAGGAGACAGATGAAGAGGATAAGAGAAGGAGGAGGAGGAGGAGGAGGAGGAGGAGAGGAGGAGGAGGAGAAGAACTTGAAGTGGAGGAGAAGTGAAGGAAGACGAGGAGGAGGAGGAGAAGAAGGAGATGTTCCTCCTCCTCCTCCTCCTCGCCTGCGCATCCTCATCTCCTCACCTCCATCCTCCTCGCCCCCCTCCTCTTCTTCCCCCTCGTATTCCTCATTTTCCTCCTCGCCCCCCCCCCCCCCCCCTCCCCCTCCTCCTCCTCCTCCTCCTCCTCATCCTCCTCCTCCCCAGTCCTTCTCCTCCCACTCTTCCTTGCAGCCCCCTGGCTCCCCCCCCCCCCTCCTCCTCCCAGACCCGCCCGCGGGGCGGCAGCCTCCACGCCAGATGGAAGCTCGACCGCTAACTGTTGCAATCGAGCTTCCGCGCTCGACATGGCCCCTGCGGGCACCCGCGCGAGGCGAGCCTTAAGCGGAGGCGCCATCAAGCCCCCTGTCTGAGCCATCGACGGGGCGGGGGGCGAGGGATCGAGATGAGACATGCTGGCTGTCAACCCTGAACGCCCACTCTGCGGTCGCCGTCGGCGGGTCTCTGGGCACGGGCGCAGAAGAATCTCGAGGCGAATCCAACATATGTAATTCAGCACGCGCGCCCGCTGCAATTTCGATGCGAATCCAGCGTGCAATCTAGGCCGCGAGTGATTACCACATTCCTCCTCATCATTGTATCTACCTGGTGGTGATGGTCATCCTCCTTCTCCTGTGTTCCTTCCTTCTGCTCCTTATCCCCTCCCCCCCCCCCCTCCTCCTCCTCCTCCTACTCATCCTATTTTTTGAACATAAAAATTGCACATTGCTTTAAAGTGTATGAACAACCATATAACCATCACAAGAATCAGATCCCAACGCCTGGGGTCAGCCCCCAGGCGCCGGGGTCAGACCCCACGTGGCCCCACGCCGGGGTCACCGGGGTCAGATCCTAAGACCCTCAGGGGTCGTCGGGCCTTCCGGGGACCGCGGATCGGACATCGAGGAAGTCGAGACATCGGATGTCAGGGCAGGGCGCGCGGAGACTCTTTTGCCCCGCGCCCCCTCTTGTCCCAAACAGGGGGGAGGCCGAGGCCCTGGGCCGGGGGGCTCGCGGTTCAGGGTTTCTCCCGGCACTGCCCCCCTGGTTTCCCTCCGCGGCGCACTGCAGCCGAGCGCCGTCGAGCGATCGTGGGCTATCTGGAACCCTCTTGGAGCCATCTTTGACTTCTGAAGGCCCGAGGAATGGCGAACTGGTTTCCAGTTGGCCCTATATCGAGCGATCTTGAGCTCTTCGGGGCTTTTTTGGAGCCCACCCCAGGCGTTCTGAGGCCATCGTGGTACTCCCCGGGGCCCGACAAGTGGCGAGCTGGATTCCGCTTCGCCCTATCTCGAGCGACCTTTGGCCATCTCGTTTTTTGGGGGGACCCATCCCGGGCGTTCTGAGGCAATCTTGGGCCCCCCGAGGGCCCGTGAAGTTGCGAGCTGGATTCCAGTTCGCTTTATCCCGAGCGGTCTCGGGCTTTTCCTGGCCATCCAGGAGCCCATCCTGGACGCCGTGAATTCGCGCTGGGCACGCGAAGGGCCCGAAAAGTGGCGAACTGGACACCGCTACGGCTGATCTCGATCGATCTAGGGCTATACGGGGCCCTCTTGGAGCCCATCCTGGGCTCAACGGAGGGCCTGAAACCCGAGGGCGCGCGCTCATCCCGGATCCGTTTCTGACGGCCCCGGGGGCCCAAAACTCCTCCTCTTCCCCTTCGACCTCCCCCCCCCCCACCCCTCCTCTCCCCCCGCTTCCTCCTCCAGCTCCCCCCCCCGCACCTTTTTTTGAGGGGGCGCAAACCCCCGCCGCGCGAGGGCCGGCCCCTGCCGCCGCCGACGCGCGCGCGCCGCGGTAGCGATAGAAATGCTGGACCAAACCGAAGCCCCCCTCCTCCCCCATCCCCCTCCTCGCCGCTCCCCTCCCTCCCTTCTCTTCCTGCCCCGCCTTCTCCTTATTCCCCCCCCTCCTCCTCCCCCTCCTCTGCCGCCCTCGTTTCCCCCCTTCTTCCCCTTATCTTCCTCATCGCCGTCGCCCCCCCCCTTTTTTCTCGCGGCTTTGCTCCGCCGGCCGCCCCGCATCCTCATCCTCCTCCTCCTTTTCCCCCCCCCTTCGCCTCGTCCGCCCCCCTCGCCCCCCCCCCCCGCCCCGCGGGGGCATTTCTGCCGCCGTTACTCACTGCTGAAACAACTGCGGACGCTTCGTCGGTCAAGTGGTTGATTCGTTTTTTGCAAGGGTCGAAACTCCATGGTCTGTAATACTACTACTACTACTACTACTACTACTACTACTACTACTACTACTACTACTACTACTACTACTACTACTACTACTACTACTACTACTACTACTACTTTCGACCACCCTCACACGTTCTCCCTTCCTTTCAACATGTCTCCACTACTACTACTACTACTAGACTATTATACTACTAGTACCATCCACTACCACTACCACGCACCAATTATACTTATCATTACTACTACTATACTACTACTTACTACTACTACTACTACTACAAACAACTACACTACTTACTAGTACTACGACGACGACTACTAACTTACTACTAATACTAACTAATACTACGAACTACTTACTACTACTTTACTATACTACCACATACTACTGAACTACGTTAACACGCACTACTACGTCACTTCTTCAAAACTCTACACTACATTTACTACTTACTACGTACTGCTACTTACTATTGTTACTACAACGATATGGGCTACGACGTACTACTAACTTACTACTACTACTACTAGCTTACTTACTACTAATATTATGCTTTTAGATTAACTAATTAATACGACTACTTACTTCGACACCTACTCTACTATGACTACTACTACACTACTTCTACTCATAAAATACTACTGACTTACTAGTACTACGTTACTACTACTCTATGATAATATTCCACACTACTACTACTTAATTACGACTACTACTACTACTACTACTTCTACATCACTTACCACTTAACTATACGACACTACTACTACTACTACTACTACTACTACTTACTACTAAATGCCCTACGAACTCACTACGATCATAAAACACTACTACCACCACTTACCACTTACGATACGTACTAAACCCTACTTACTGATATCACTACTACTTTACTTCTACTTGTATTGCTACTGCGGCGGCTACCACTCCTACTACTACCTACTACTACTACTACTACTTACTACTACTTACTACTACTTACTACTACTACTGCTACTACTACTACTACTACTACTACTGCTGCTACTACTACTACTACTACGATTACGACCACGAGGCGTTGAACTCGGACTAATTCCGTCTTGACTATTTTTATGACTACAACTTACCATACCACTGCGACTACTTCAAATTGCTAATTGCTTACGATTAGTGTCGATAACCTCTACGGGGCTAAGAACCACTACTACGACCACGACTATTACTTCGACGACCACCACTACGGCAAATTACCCTCATGACCACCACAACTATAGAGTTACGACGACGAGAGACTTTCTACTCTACGAGACCACTCTAATATAATTACCCTGACTTCCGACCACTACTACTACTACGATACTACACACACTACTACTACTAACACGACTGACTACGGTCGATAAAACTACTGACTACTACTTCGGTGCACACTACTATCAGACGAAGAGGACTACGAGTACTACACTATCTGCTACGGCTGACTATGTTAACTACTACTACTACCACTACTGACTACGTGTCATCTTCCATGACTACTACTATCACTACTACGACGACGACTTCTACTACTACTGCTACTGCTGCTACTACTACCACTACTACTACTACTACTGCTACTACTACTACTACTACTACTACTACTACTACTACTACTACGAC
>CAUYUJ010015998.1:257702-301357 GCA_963575745.1 Prorocentrum cordatum | reverse complement strand
GGAGGAGGAGGAGGAGGAGGGATGTTCGTCTTCCCCTCCACCAGAAGAAGAAGAAGAAGAAGAAGAAGAAGAAACATAAGAAACGCCATACACAGAAAGTTTGGGCTCTCCGCGCGGATTTCTTGGATCTGCGCTGGGCCCCCCCTCCCTGGCGCGCGGAGCGCGCCAGGGGCGGCGCCCGAGGCGCCGCCTGGGGGGCCCAACAGTCTATGTCTAGGGCGTTGTTTCTTCTTCGATCAACTTCCCATATTCTCCCGGAGCTCCTGAGAATACGGTTCTTCCCCTCCTGAATCTCGGCGGCGCGCAAAAAGGGGGAGGGAGGGGAGAAGGCTTCTTAGGAGGCTGCTTCTTAGAAGGCGCCGGTCCTACATCCAGAGACAAGGCCTGCGCTTTCTACGAAGCAGTGGTGCCTCTGAGAAGCCCTCCCTCTCCCCCCACCCTCCTCTGCGCGTGGCTGACCCTCGTCTCCGAATTGGGGACAGCGGGCCGCGGACACAACGCGACAGGTGGCGCCCCGAAATGTCTTCGCGCCTGCTCGTGGCTGGAGCTCCCCGGGCCCGAGTTCGTTTCTGCGGGCGTGCGCCCATGCAAGCAATAAAAACACGCTCGCCAACCCAAAGGAGGCCAGAACTTGTCAAGTCACATGCTTCGCGCCGATCGCTGCGTTGCTTTCGCAAGCGGGATCACGCCCACCATGATTTTCAGCAGCGCTAACTCCAAATACAAGCTTTCCAAGAGACTCCATTGGTGCTCCACAATGGAGCCTCCACTTGACTTCCCTTGGCTCAATTGGACTCCACTGGATCCCATTGGTCTTCACTGAACTCGACCGGTCGCCATTGGCCTCCATCATTGGGTGCCATTGGATTCCGTTGGACTCCATTGGCTCCGCGAGGAATCCATTGGCCACCATAACACAGATGAGGGATCCTTAGGACTGCCTTGGAATCCATATAACGCTTTTGTGCCGCACTGAACTCCAGAGAGCTTCATTGAACTCGATGTGTCTCCGTTGGACCTAGAAATGTCCATGGCGCTCCATGGGCCATGTTGGGGCTCTCCGGGGAGGGGCTCATTAGCTCTCCTGGGCTCCAAAACGTGCCTTTATGAAGCGGCCCCAGGACACACAAATAAATACACACAAATAACATTTATCTTCATATTTTCCCATATGTTCTGGGTTTCTGTCTTCCCCCCCACTTCCCATATTTTCCTATATTTTCTGGGGAATCGAGGATTACTTGTGTCTGTGTGTTTCTTCCCCTCCTGACTTTACAAGATCGGTGGCGTTGTCTCCTCACGCCGGTCCACGAGCCAACGCCAGCTTACAGTAGATTGCATGTTAGTGAGGGCGAGTGAAGGCAAGGCGATTCGGGTTTACACCACCACATTCTGACGTCTCGAGCGAGACCGCGCCCAAACCAAGCCGAAAAAGGCAAATCGCAAGGATGTGTCTGGCAAAGCCGCGCGTGAACCAAGTTAACCCATGCAAACCGTGATTTCGTCTCAAGCGAAATCGCGCCCAAACCATCCCAAACAGGGACAACATCAGGACTTACCAAGCGAAACCGCACCTAAATCAGGCCAAACCACGCCTGAAATCAAACTGGCCCAAAACCCGGCCAAGCAAAGGCCCAAACCAGGCGAATTCTAAGGATGTATCAGGCGGGGGACCTGCCAAAACAGGTTGAAACAAGACAAGCCAGGAGCCACGCCGGGAAAATTCCGATTGTCTTTCTTCAGCAGAACGTCCCGGAACTGTCGCCGTGTGTTGCCTGTTCTTTCGGATACCCAGCAAAAACTAAAGGAATTTGGAACAAAAAAAAACTGAAGGACTCGAGGACCGAGGGGGTCTCATCGCAGGAGGTCACACAGTGAGAATGTATGAGAGGAGGGGGGATGTGGGGCGCAACAGTATAAACGTGGCTGAGGCGCAACAGCATATGGTCATTCGGCTGTTGTTGAGGCTTCGGTGTGGCGTTAGGGCACATCTTCCCACCTCCCCTGGCATGCAGGAGCTTACCAGCCTGGAACATATCCCTGACCCTGTACTGGGCACCTCCTCATCACGATGCCAATCTTAGGGATTCCCTTATTTCTTGAGGGCGAATCCCTAAGATTGCCATCGCCTTTTGGCGTGTCAATCTTAGAGATAGGGATACGTGTGAGGCTGGTATGGAGCTGCGCGAAAACGACAACGTTGGCAGCATTTGGGATCGTGCTGGTGCCGTGGGGGTCCGTCCCGGCTCCTCGGGCCTTCGTCGGTCGCCCCGGTCGCGCTTTGGGCTCTGAGGAGCGCCCCGAAGTCAGCCACCCCGAACGCGATTCGACCTGCGTCGGAACAACATGTTCTATTATGGGGTAGTTGCTTGTATCAGCACGGCATGGCGTAATGACGCACCAGCTCGCACAGCATCTCAGCAGCACTGCACGTAAGACTAACCACCCCCCTGAGCGTACAACGTGCCGATCGTTTCCTCTCCCACTCACCCGTTTCTCCCCCTTCGAAGAAGGTTTACCATTCCCTGTCCGCTGTTCTCCTCCGATGCTTCTGGACTGGTGGGGAAACGATGTGGCCCCAGATAGATCCAATATGCAATCGTGAGCCCAAGATGATTTTCGAGTGATATAAAGTGGTCCAGTCTGCCTCGAGACGACTACCAACGCACATATACGCTTGAGATGATGAAAATCCCGCATCCCGCTTCGGTGGTTCAATGAGTTGCACCTTCCAGCCATGTCGCGCCCAACTTCTTCTTGAAGCCTCGTGGTGGCTCCAACATCGCAGGGCACGGCCCCAAGGAGGGCGCATGGAGGGCCCCAAAGTTGCCCCCAGGAGCGCAGAAGAGGGCCCCAGGAGCGCTAACCGAAGAGCCCCGAGATGCCATATCGGGGAGGCCACGCGGGGCCTGCATGAGCGCGTCCTTGTTCACGAGTGCGTGTGCCTGTGCCTGTGGCTTCGCCAGGCTGCTCATCGGTTCCGCCTCGCGACGCGGCGGCCGTGCATCGGCACGCCGCCGCGTCACAACGGGGAGGCGGGGCTGCCTCAAGCAGAAATAGCAAGAGGGAAGGGAAGGAATGGGAAAGAAGGTGCAGCGACGACTGAGGAAGGCCACGCGCCAACAAACAACCAGTGGATGATTCAATGCATTACACCTCCTAACCAGTGATCCGGATGGGTGTTTGAAGTCTCCGGGTGGCTCCAAGATCGCCCAAGAGAGCCTCAGGCCGCTAGCCCCTCTGGTTAAGTCGGGCCTGTCCCCCTACAGGGGGATCTTCGACGAAAAATAAAACATAGCCCAAACATAATCAACAAAAATAATGCCAAAAATGGCCGGGGGACTGTTTTTTTGAATATTCTTTAAACCTTTGGGGATTTGTTGGGGATATGTTTTCATTTTACATCGGAAATCCCCCTGTGCTAGCCCCTCTGGCTCACGCCACGTCGGGGCATAGGAGGAAAACAAACCTACTTCGCTTTTGACCAACCTCGCTTCCAAGAGATACCGAACGATGCCAAATTGCAGCCTGTACTGGTCCAGGCCGCTTGACGAGGAGGCGCGTGGTATGGCTTGGTTTTGCCTGGAAGCGAAAGCGGGATAGGTAATTCACGCTCTGAATCCCCGGACCTCCAGGGCGGGGCGCCGCGGGGCGCTGCCGGCACGCCGCGCGCCGCGCGCGGGGGCCCCGACGCCCTCGGGCCCCCGCGCCCGCGCACAGCGCGCACAGCTGGGGCTGCCGCGCCTCCGCGGCAGCTGCCGCCGGCGGCGGGCGCGGATCGCTCGAGCACGATCGTGGCCCTCGTTGGCGGCGCGCAGGAGGGGGTGGGGGGAGGGGGGAGGGCTTCTTAGAAGCAGGCTGCTTCTTAGAAGGCGCCGGCCTTACATCTATAGATAAGGCCCGCGCCTTCTAAGAAGCAGGGGTGCTTTTAAGAAGCCCTCCCCCCTGCCCCCACCCCCCTCTGCGCGTGGCTGACCTCGCCCGCTGACGAACCTGGGGTTGCCAGCCTCGAACTTGTCCCTATCCCCAAGGTGGACACGCCAAGAGGCGATGACAATCTCAGGGGTGCGCCCTCGAGAAAGAAGGGGATCCCTGAGGCTGGAATCGTGATGAGGAGGTGCCCAGCATAGGGATAGGGATATGTTCCAGGCTGGTAATGGGGGGGTGATGGACGGGGGGTGGGACCTTTCTGGGTGACCCAACAGGGAGTCCAGCTGAAGGGGGGTGGTGCCATAGAGTCGGGGCAATCGGATCGCAGATGCACCGCGCCGGGGAGTTGTACTGCGTTCTATGACAAGTAATGTGCTGCACGCGGAAATCCAGCAGTACTCTTGCGCCCCGGAATGTGCTGCACGCCCCCAAATGTGTATTGCACGCCCCACATGTGTTGCACCAAATCTATTGCGCCACCCCCTTGTCTGGGGGAACAGAAACCGGCATAAACACACAAACTCGGAGGTCCGCGCGGATGTCTCGGATCGGCGCTGGACCCCCCTCCCTGGCGCGCGGAGCGTGCCAGGGGCGGCGCCGGAGGCGCCGCCGGGGGGGCCCAGCGCCGATCCGAGAAATCCGCGCGGACCTCCAAGTTTTGATGTTTATGCCACTTCATGCTCCCCTGTTGTCGCTGGACCCCCTTGTGGGTCAACCCGGACCTTGTCGAAGAGCAGCTGCTGACAACTCTCCGCGTGCATGCGCCTCGACTCCCTGCAGGGCCCCTCTGGAGGCCTGGGCCGGCGCAGTGCGCGGGAAACCTCCGCCTGCGGCCCGGCACCTCGAGTCGCGCTGCGCGGAGAGGACGCCGACCGCGGAGTGGCGACTCGCAGCCGATGTGCACGCAGTGTTCGTCTCAGGTCGGGCGTGTCCCCCTACAGGGGGATTTTGGGCGAAAAAAAAAACCCAAACTATTCAAACATATTGCAAAAATGCTCAGAAAGTCGTCCCCAGACTATTTCTTGACTAGTTTGAGAAGTCCCCCTGTATTGGGACACGCCCGACTTAGTACTCGTCGTCATGATCCTCGTCGGACCCTGGATGCCAGAGCCCCCAATGAGAACCCACAGATCTCGCCATGAAATCAACCAACCTGGGGAAGGAAGCCAGGCGTGCTCCCAAGAGCAGTCCACATGCAAGTTCCCCGGGACCTCCGTCGGAGCGAACGCGTGTCCAGCACGAGCGCGCTGCACATCCGTGCGCGGCTGCGAGACGTGGCCCAAAGTTGCAAAGGAATGGCGACTGACACATCGGACACAAATGGCAAATTGAAGTCGGACCAAGAGGAAGGGGAGGAAATCCGCCGACCCTGTCGACGTATGCGAGACGCTGTCGTCGTCGTCGTCCTTTAGGGTCGGCGGCACCAGCCGAAAGGCCTCCGCGATGAAGGGGGAGGAGGTGGGAGGCCCCTGAATAGCGGGAGCAAGTCTTCCCCCTTTCAGTAGGCCCGTGGGTGATCACTCTCTACGGAGAAGCTGGAACACGAAGAGCTGGAATCGCGCTCGCGTGGCCCTGCAAAAAAACACAAAATGAACCCAAATCGGTCCGGCGACGTCTGCTACGGAAGAAGCAGGCCGCAACGACAACCGCAAAGCGCGGGGCCCTGGGAATGAAACGCAAGCGGGTGGTTCTTCAGAATTTGCCCGAACCTCTTTCAAAGGTGGCGCGGCGCGATGAAGGAAACACTGCCGGAAGCCCAACGCCCAAAATCATGGAACAGAACCGGGCCAGGCCCGCATGTGTGTTTCTAGCCCCCCTGTAAAGAAACAAGAGGGGGGTCCTGACCACACCAAACCACAGGGTGCGATCAGGGTTGCTTCGGGGGGGGCGCCCTCGAGGGCTTCCTGCCGTTGCTCTGGAAGCAAGCAGGCGGCTGCCCCGGGGGCCGCGCCTGAGACGTTGCCGGATCCAGGCAGCAGCGCCGGGGCCCTCCCCGTGAAGTCCGACACGCCGACGTGGATGCCCACTGCGGGAGGAGAGCGCGGCGGGAGGGCCGAAGGGGGGGGGGGGGGCGGAACCGTGCGCGAAACTCCCGGACAACCCGACGTCGTGATCTTGTTCGCAACGTCGACGCCCAGAGTTCTGGACCCCTCTTCCCCAGGATTGGCTTTTCATCCTGAGTCGTTCTTCGACGGTCCCGGGGCCAAGGAAGGGCCCCGGAGGCCCAAAGTAGCGAAAAGCCTCCCGCCGCGATTTCTTCACAGCGCGAGGGGGTCTGGTTCCGCCCAAGGGGCGGGCAACAACCTGCCATGGATGGGGTCCTTAGCGACATTGGGGCCCGCCGGGGGCGGTCCCCCGCAAGGCAAGGATCCTGTCATCCCAGAAGGCTTTTGTGACGGCGCCGTGGCCCCAGGCCTGAAAACGAGTGCACCACACCGATTCCTCGTGCTCTCCTCCTCCTCCTCCTCCTTCTCCTCCTCCTCCTCCTCCTCCTCCTCCTCCTCCTCCTCCTCCTCCTCTGTCTCTTCCTCCTCCTCCCTCCTCCTCCTCCTCCTCCTCCTCCTCCTCCTCCTCCTCCTCCTCCTCCTCCTCCTCCTCCTCCTGCTCCTCTGTCTCTTCCTCCTCAGGACACATGTCCTTCATGGCGACGAGGCCCCCCGCATGACTCCCACTGCTACTGCCCGAGCCGAGCCCAGCCAGGTCCGGGGACAAGGCAGGCACACGAAACGCAAGGCACGGAGACTGCGATGCTGGTCTCCCCTGTACGTGTTCTGACCGCGCGGAGACGCCAGCGACAGGTCGCCACTGCAGCTCGACCTGGAGGGTCCTGAACGCGTGCTTGGGGTCATTTTTGGACCACGTCGTCGCGAGGAGACGAGGATCAGGCACCCTGACTGGGCAATGCCCCTCGAATGACGTTCAACGGAGCTGCCACAAGGTCAGCCTGACAGCTGCCAGATCGAGCCACCGCTAGCATATAAAAGCAGAAAGCCCTCAAAGCCCAGACTTCGAAAAGGCAAAGGGGACGAAGGATCGAGAGATGACAGGAGGGAGGAGGGGGGAAGGGAAGGGGAGGAGGATGTCGGAGGAGGTGTGGAGCGAGCAGGCGGAAGAAGAGGGAGAGGCAGGAGGGATGCGGGAGCAGGGGGAGGGGAGGAGGGCGGAGGGCGGGAAGGAGCTGGCAGAAGGAGGGAAGGAAGGAAGAAGATTCGAGCAGGGGATCGACCACGGAATTGATGTACCCCAGAGTCCTGTTCTCTTCGAACCAACTGGAAAATACGCAGAATAGCCCGTCGATCGACGGAGCATTGTGGGTATACTTCGTCGATCCGGCGGGACATCAATCTTGGGGTAATTAATCGATTATGCAGCGGATCCCCTTTGTTCGCCAAGTGATCAAGGATGCTCCTCGATCGCCCTCGCCGAGAAAAAATGCATACGTCCGAGCGACGCCAGGCTACTCAAGCGATACGATCGGGGAGACGTAAGACTCGGGTACGGGGGACTCGGGTTGGCCGGACGGAGCCGTCGTGAAAATGACGAGCCCCATATCTGGAATCTGACGCGAGCTCCCGCTGCAAACATCCCACGAAATCCGGACCGTCAAAATCCAGAACGCGCTCGTCAAAAAACGTCGGCAAACCGAGTTCGGGCTCACTCGAGCCTTACGTTTCCCCGATACAAGAAGGGGCCCCAGGGCAGGACAAGGCAGGAGCAGCATGGCTGCCCGAAACACGACGCCAACTCTCCATGGCCTCTTGGGAGGCCGCCATAGTCAGGCTGGCGCAAGACCGGGGTCCGAGGATCGCGCCGCATCGCCGATGCCTCGGCGACTTCGTCGGATGGATACATCCTCCTCGACCTCCTCCTCCTCCTCCTCCTCCTCCTCCTCCTCCTCCTCCTCCCTCTCCTCCTCCTCTCCTCTCCCTCCTCCTCCTCCCTCCTCCTCCTCCTCCTCTCTCTCTCCTCCTCCTCCTCTCCCTCCTCCTCCCCCTCCTCTCCTCCTCCTCCTCCTCCACCTCCTCCTCCTCCTCCTCCTCCTCCTCCTCCTCCTCCTCCTCTTCCTCCTCCTCCTCCTCGCTGCAGATGGAGCCGTGTCGCCGCACCGCCGATGCACTGGTGGGGTAGCGCGCTCTTCCGAGCCCCATGCGCTCCGACACCGGGTGGCCTGCCTGGGCCCCTCGTTGACGGCGCGCACGGGGTTGAACAGGGACCGACCGTCCTGGCATTCCTATATGCCTACCACGAAATGTTCTTAGAACAACAGAATCAAGGCTCTTAGAACATAAACCCGATGCGTTAAAACAAGACAGCTCCAGCCAGAAAAGCTCTGAGAACATTCTTCGTGCAAAGCACAGAAGGTCCTTCGAACAGTCTTTGGTGGGCCCAGAGGCGAGCCAGGACGCTTCGCCACTGCTCGACTGTAGCCGACCCCCTACAGTCGGGGCGCTGACCTGAGGAACCCTAAACAAGGAACGAGGCCCCTTTTCTCCAGAAGTTGAACTACGATTTCCTTTCGAAAACCTAAGGAAAACGCGGGGCAAACGGTGAAATTATTAAGGAACATGGAGCCCCTACCCAACGAAAAGAGTTCCTTCTTTAGCGCCCCGACTGTACTCGGCACTCGGCCCCTGCGCGTGGCCGACTTCTCCTTCCAGAGACGCCCCCCCTCCCTATGGCGAGCGCGATGGTTCGCTCCCTCGACGCCCTGGGGCAGCCCAACGTGTGGAAGAGTAGGACCGGCCGCCACGGCAGCCCTGAAGGCACACCACGCGACCTGACCGTCAGGTCGGGCCCGTCCACCTGGAGGTGGCAGTTGGACGAAAATGACAGATACGAGAACGGTGGTCGAACATACTGCAAACAAAACTTTACACATCGCCTCCAGACTATGTTTGGACCATCCTTGAATCTTCCTCCTGTAGTGGGACGTGCTCGATTTAGTCTTCGTGGGCCCTGGAAACCCAGCTCCCTTCGAGAAATGAAAAAACCATGACGGTGGGTTTTTTCGGCCTCTGGGGACCCTTACCGGGCCGCAATACCGTCAAAAAACGACTCTGGATGAAAAGCCGGTCTCGAGGATGGGTCGAGACCCCTGGGGGTCGACGTCATGAAAAAATCATGACGTCAGGGGCGTGGGAACGACAGGGCAAATTGTTTTTTGTTCCGGTTCCGTTTTGCCGTTTTTGTTGCCAGTTCCGGCGCAGTTTTGTTTCCAGTTCCGTCACTGTGTTTGTTGCCCGTTCTGGTTTGGGTTCCAATTCCGGAGCTGTTGTTTCGCCGTTTCTGGTTGCCGATTTTTGCCGCTTCCATACTCAAGAGACGCTGTTTCGGAAACAATGAAAAGACGGCCCTGCCATTTCCAGGGCCCACTAAGACCACGATACGTTCCAAAAACACAAGAGAAAGCAAAGTCCTGAGAGCAAAGACCAGGGAGACGTAAGACTCGGGTCCGGGGCACTCGGGTTGGCCTGACGGGGCCATTATGAAACTGACGATACCCAATTTGGAATTTGACGCGAACTCCCGCTGCAAACATCCTACGAAAACTGGACCGTCAAAATCCAGGACGCCCTCGTCAAGCAGCGTCGGCAAAGCCGAGCTCTGGCACACTCGAGTCTTTTACCTCCCCAGAAAAACCATGCCCCTGGAGTCAGGTCGGGCATGTCCTCCTACAGGCGGAGCTTGAGCGAAAAATGAAAAGTAGTCAAATAATGCTTTCAAGTAGTCAAGAAAATTAGAAATCTCGTCCCCACACTAGCTTTTCCTATTTTCAGGTAGTCCTCCTGTGGAGGGACATGCCCGACGCAACACCCTGCAGCATGTTTGATCAGAGCCGGCCTGTTTCGGCCAGGCAGGCCCTGCGAGCCGCCCTCACGCACCACAGAAGACTCTCTTGGAATATTCTCTGGTGAAGCCAGGGCGCTGCGCCACTCGGGGGCGAGCAAACATGGATTAGCGATCCATGGAGTCGGCGCGCGGTCGCCTAATCCATGGATCGGGGGAGGTGCCCTCCCCAAAATGCGGCCGGTGGAGCCTCGCTCGGCGGCGGCAATCCGCGATTCCCCATGGGAACGGGACCCGTCGCTAATCCACGCCCCCTTCATCCATGTCTGCGATCGCCTGAGCCGCTGCCTGATCCATATCAGCCACGAGTTCTCTCAGGTCGGGCGTGTGCCCCTACAGGGGGATCCTGGACGAAAAATAAAGAATAGTCGAGAACTACACCAAACATATTCAAGCATACTCTAAACAATAATTGTACTTGGGCTATTTTGGGGCTATTGTTTAATATTCTTCCTGTAGAGGGACGCGCCCGTCTGAAGAGCGTTCCCCCCTGCGCGAGCGGGGCGAGAGGGTCGGGGGACCAAACGAACCCACCCTCCCTCCCTGAACCGAAGCAAGCGAAATTCCCGGGCGCAACCCAGACCCCCGACGTCATGATATTTCTGATCACGTCGACCCCCACGGGTCGCGTAGTGTTTTTACGTTGTGTTTTTACCTAGTGCTTGCACCGAGCGTTTTTTTTCTACGTAGTGCCTATGTCAATTTTCAAATCGCTATTTCAACATTCACATCTTGACTTCAACATCAAACGTAACCGTCCTCATCCTGAGTCGTTGTTTGACGGCCGCGGCCCCAGAAGGGTCCCCAGAGGCCGGACATGTCGAACAAAACCCACCGTGCTGATTTTGTTCATTGCTCGATGGGGGTCTGGCAGCAGGGGTCGGGGAGAGCGGAGTAGCATTGATGGGGATGGTGTTCCCCCCAACCCGCCCCAGGGGGGCGCGGACTCGCAGGCCAGGGCTCTCCAACCCAGGCCGCGATGCGCGAGGCGCCGCGGTTACCTTCGCGACATCTGCCTGCAACTTGGACGCGAACACGTGGCAGGCGTGCCCTGGCTCTCGCACCAAGGAGCTGCGAGGGACAGGAGGCTGTCGCCTCCAGGAGTTTCCTTCTATGGCCGGGGAGGGGGAGGACGAACGACGAACGAATGAACGACGACGACGACGACGAAAACAAAGAGGTCCGAGCTCTAGAACACACCTGTGCAAGAGATTTGATGTGTGCGATTCGTGTGTGTGTATGTGTGTGTGCGTGTGTGTGTATGTGTGTATGTGTGTATGTGTGTATGTGTGTATGTGTGTGTGCGTGTGCGTGTGCGTGTGCGTGTGCGTGTGCGTGTGCGTGTGCGTGTGCGTGTGCGTGTGCGTGTGTGTGTGTGTGTGGTGTGTGTGTGTGTGTGTGTGTGTGCGCGGGGGGGGGGGCAGCGCGGGCTGCAGAACAGGGGCCCTTTCCAGCGCCCCCGAATGGACACCCTCCTTGGAGCCCAAGAGTGGGGACCCCATACAGGGCCCGGAAGGGGCCTCTTTCTCCCGCCCCGCCCCCATGCATCGCCCTCCCCACCCCCCGTTAGAACTGACTCATTCGCCCTCCGATGCAACCGAGGTGCGCTGCCAGCCCGGGTGCGGCGCGCGTGCACCTCGGACCCCCGGGCGGCAGCCGCGCGCTGCCCAGACCGGTAGCGACCGATCGGCACTCCACATCGTTCGCGACCGGTCGCGACCACTTGGTGGCGACCGATCGGTCGCGACCGCTTGCGCAGCAGGTCGGTCGCGACCGACATGCCGACATCCGAAGCAACCTCGGCAGCGGCCGCTCTCGTCGGCCGCGGCTGGGCAATGCCGGCCTCCAGCGAGCACGGGCACGAAGTCGCCCTCCGATGCCAACGAGAAGCGCTGCCGGCCCGGGCGCGGCGCGGACCGGGCTTTGGTGGCGCGCGCTCCGGCGCGGCGCAGGCGGAGCGCGGCCGACACGCCGCGGGCTCGGAAGCGCGCTCGGCGGGTGCTCCCCCCGGGAGGGCGCGCCGGCGAGCAGCCGACGCGTGCGGCCACGGGAGCGGCGGCACGCAGGGGACCCCCCTGCAGGAGTGGCATATACCCCCAGACCGCCTCGAGCGCCGAGAAAGAGCACCACGGTGGACTCTTTTTCCACACGTTCGGCCTCTGCAGGGGGACCCGTGCCGGGCCGCGGGGCCGTCAAGCCACGACGCGGGAGAAAAAGTCGGTCCCGGGAATGAGCACACGGGGCCGCTTCCCGGCAAGCTCTGCCGCTTCCCGCGCAAGCCCGTGGGCCGCGCGCGCGCACCCGCTCGCGCGCGCGCTGCTCAGTCCAGTGGAGGCCCGTCCACAAGGAACCTTCCACACGAAACCCGCCTCCTCAGGCCTCCTCCTAAGAGGCCTTCCCCTTGGAGGCCTCCTCCTCCTCCTCCTCCTCCTCCTCCCACTCCTCCTCCCCCACCTCCTCCTCCTCCTCCTCCCCCACCTCCTCCTCCTCTCCTCCTCCTCCTCTTCCTCTCCTCCTCCTCCTCTTCCTCGTCCTCCTCCTCCTCCTCCTCCTCATGCTCCTCCTCCTCCTCCTCCTCCTCCTCCTCTCCTCCTCCTCCTCGTCTCCCACCTCCTCCTCCTCCTCCTCCTCCTCCTCCTCCTCCTCCTGGGGGTCTACGGGTCCGGTGCCCGGCCCTCCAGGGGCGCAGGAGGCAAGCCCCATGGGCGGGCCAGCCGCCGGCCTCGCATCGCACTATAGTTTGGGGGGGGCCAAGGGGCAGGCCGCTCCTTGGAAGGGGGAGGAGGAGGAGGAGAAGGAGGAGGAGGAGGAGGAGGAGGAGGAATAGGAGGAGGAGGAGGTTGAGGAGGAGGAGGGGAGGAGGACAAGGAGGGATAGGAGGAGGACGAGGAGGAGGAGGACGAGGAGGAGGAGAAGAGGAGGAGGA
The DNA here is from genome assembly GCA_963575745.1 of Prorocentrum cordatum. Taxonomy (NCBI): domain Eukaryota; class Dinophyceae; order Prorocentrales; family Prorocentraceae; genus Prorocentrum; species Prorocentrum cordatum. Next base: position 288,654 of record CAUYUJ010015998.1, on the reverse strand, counting down.
ATAGGAAGAGGAGGAGGAGGAGGAGGAAGAGGAGGAGGAGGAGGAGGACGAGGAAAAGGAGGAGGAGAAGGAGGAGGAGGAGGAGGAGGCCTCCAAGGGGGAGGCCTCTTAGGAGGAGGGCGCTCCTCGGAAGGCGCCGGCCTCACACCTATATGGGTAAGGCCCACGCCTCCTGAGAGGCAGGGGTGTTTCTAAGAAGCCTCCCCCGCAACCCCTATACCCACCTCTGCGCGTGGCCGAACTCAGCAATCCGGGGACCCTGGTGTGCCCGCACCAAGGGTCACTCCGGCGAAAGGTCACTCTTACGCGTAGCCGACAGGAGCGCGAATCAGGATCGTGACCCCTGTGCCATAGGCCCAAGGCCCCATGAAAATACCCTGAACAACAAAAATCAAAGGTGGAGAGCCCAATCACGAAGCCAGGGTACATCGCAGCTTCGAAAGTTCTGACCCATTTCGCAGCTCTACCAATGCCATGCCGAACGATTTCTCCATGGTGGGCATGGGACATCGCGCCATTGAGCACAAGGGCCTGCGAGCAGCAGGGCAACCCATCTTCATTTCGAATCCAGAAAGGTCAGAATCGAGTTTTGGAGGAGGTCATGGGCGGAATCATCATCTCGACTTTGAACCGGACGGATCCGATAAAGAATAGGCTGAATCGCGACTTCAATATGTCAATATGAAATCTGACTATGTTCGACTTCGGTCGGCATCGTTTTCGTTCGAGGAGGTCTCAAGCGGAATCGTCGCTTCTACTCGTGCAACCTGCTAGGCATTCAAGCTTTTGATTCGGTAGCCCGAAAAGTCGGCAATGTGGTTTTCGTGAGGGGCATCGTCAACAACAAACGATTTCGACTTGATGTCGAAGCACGTCGGTCCGAAATCGAGCTCGCGATTCCGCCCACTGCATCTTCGACGAAACGTGTTCGACCGACGTCTAATGTCTATGGTCCGAAATCCAAGCTGCCTGGATATTCCTTCGCTGCACAGCGCAACGAGACGCACCCTGGCAAAATTTTGCTGGAGCCTCGTCGCCAATTGGGCCCCGTTTAACGTGTCCTCCGCTGACCGCATTATACCACGGCCCCGCCGCCGAACGGGAAGTGTTCATCGAGTAGGGGGTCGACGACGGAATTGCTGTACCCAGAATTAGGTGTTCCGTCGAATCTGCGGGCAGTGCGCAGATTGTTACGTGGACCTACGGTGCATTGTGCGCATGTTTGTCGTAGATTCGCTGGGGAAATCATCTCTGGGGTAAATTCATCCTCGAGTCGCTCCCCTGCTCGAGTCACGCTTTGGCCAATCTTTCGCAGCGACGACGTAGCTCTTACCCCTCGTGCCAGCTGCATGCGCCTGCGCCGACTGTGGCCAGGCCCATCTCGGGCCCGTTACTGGTGCAGACGCCTCACCCCTCCATCCCTCCCGCCCTTTCTCCCCCCCCCTCCTCACCCCTCCCCCCCTCCCTCCCCCTCCTCCCTCGCCCCCTCCCCTCCTTCACGCCGCCCCTCCCTACATCTCTCTCTCTCTCTCCCTCCCTCCCTCCCTCCCTCTCTCCCTCCCTGGGATCGGCCTGGGATCGGACAGGTCGAGGCCGGCGTAGACGTATAGTTAGTTGGCGCCCTCCGAATGCCGGAGATGCTGGCGACGGACCCACGAGGCGATGCTGAGGCGATAACTGTAGCAGGCAGACGGGAGGGAAAGTGACGACAGCAATTTGAAAACTGACACTTGTGAGCGAACAAGCCAGGGAGGGAAGAAAATGAGGAGGACCAGTGAAAACCCAAGACGCATCAACGATGCTTCAAGAAACCGTCTCTCACATTTCGTCTTCATCGATACCTGCAACATGGTAGCTAAATTGTGGGAAGTGCCCCATTCGAAGACAACCGTCTGATAATCCTCAAGCGTGCCAAAACACCATTCCTGGAATTTCACCGCCACGAATCAACATGACTGCTTCGTCATGACAATCCCAAATCGTGCCAAAACACCGTTCCTGAAATTCAACACCGCGAACCAACATGACTGTTGCATCCTGACGCCCCTTAAACCGTGCCAGAACACAATGCCTGGGACTTCAACCGCGCGAATCATTGAGTCTGCTGCGGGCTCTAAAACGAGTGTGCGCGGCGCGGAAGTGAGAGCCACACGTTTAACAGGCGCCGCCCTCCATTCTTGAAGCTGCCGCGGAACTTTTGAAGCCCGCGTCCGCGGCACAAAGGCGAGAGTCACAGTCAGAAGGCCACCCGCCCTCCATTGAAGCTGCTGCAGACATTGAAGACGGATGCGCGCGGCACTGATGGCGAGAGCCACATGTCGAACACGGGCCGCCCTCCATCCATGGAGCTGTTGCACAGTTTGGAACGAGTGTGCGCGGCGATGCGTCGAGAGGCGAGGGACACCTTTTGAAAAACGGGCCGCCCTTCGTCCTTGAGGCTGCTTCAGACTTCAAACTTCCGTATCTTGAAATAAGATGGAAACTCTAGCGAAAACGCCCGGCCCGCCCTACCGACACGCTGGGGGGTGCGACAGGGAGGTGTCATCTATTGAGGAAAAGCGGTGGAGGAGAGGGCGCAAGAGTAAAACAGGAGAAGAGGAAAGGTAGTTGGAGGAAGACAGGAACAAGAAAAGAGGAGAGAAAGTAACAACATCAGGAGAGGGAGCCATGCAGGCGGCACAAAGCTTGGCAGAGCGTGTACACAAACAGAAGCATGCTTCCCGGAGCCTCCTGCATCTCCAATCCGGATGTTGCTCTCGAACTCCATGGCAATCACGTGCCCGGTTGGCACCACCGCCTGGCTGTCCTGGCAAACACATCGCACGCCCGACCAGAGCAGAGCAGAGCATCGCGCGCGCGCAAGGAGCTAAGGCTTCGTGTTGGATGTGGGAAAAGGGGCACTGTTTCGAGAAGCCGTCTGCACGGAGTGCGTGCACACCGCGGCATGCAGACGAAGAGGCAGCTGTTGGCCCAGGCGGGTGCCCTGGGCTATGAGGGCATGCAGAGCTGCCTCTCCGGGGTGCCCTGCGAGCGGGGCGGTCTACGAGTTCGCACATCAGAAAGCTGGTGAGGTCACGTCGGCTGCCTCGTCAGAAGGCACTGTCCCACTGCCCCTCGAGGGGAGCGTACACTACATGGGCGATTCCGGAAACCCTGAACCCAAAAAAGTGTTCATCTCTTGGGGGCGCATGTTTCTTCACTCTCGCCACCTTCCGCTGCCCTTCTGCCAGCTTCCGCCGGCGGAGGCGGCTTCGTTTTGCTTCCGCCGACCCTCCGCCGCCCTTTCGCCGCCTTCCGCGGCGAAGATATGACAACTCCTCCCATCCCCGAAGGCAAGGCCCTTTATGGAACGCCCCAGATGGGCATGCGTCCCCTGAGGCACCTGTTGTGTTAGCTTCCCGCTCCCTGAACATACCCCCGAACACCCAATTTCTCCACGTCCTCGCCCTCCTCCTTACCTCGGCGGCGACCAAGGGGGTGGAATTGAGGAGAAGGCCTTCTCAGAAGGCGGCAGGACTTCTCAGACGCCATCACGCCTTCTGACAAGTTTCTCTGTCATCGGGAAAGGCTTAGAAAACTTCTCAGAAGGCCTGGGGACTTCCGATCCTTCTGAGAAGGCCTTCCCTTTCCCCATTCCCCCCTCGCTCGCCGCCGATTACCCGCTTTTCCCCTTCTTGTCTTCCTCTTTCCCCTCCATCTCTTCCTCCTCCCTCTCGCCCGTAATCCTCCCCTATCCTCCTCGTTCTCCCCCTTTCCGCGTCATCGCCTTCCCTCTCCCCTTGCCCCAGCAGGAGAGAGACAGAGAGAGAGAGAGAGGCACGGGAAGAAGAGGGAGGGCGGAGCGGGAAGAGAGGGGCAAAGATGTGTGTGAGTGTGCGTGCGTGTGTGTGTGTGTGTGCGTGAGAATGTGTGTATGTGTGTGTATGTGTGTATGGTATGTGTGTGCGTGTGTGTGTGTGTGTATGTGTGTGTGTATGTGTGTGTGTGTGTGTGTGTGAGTGTGTGTGTGTGTGTGTGTGTTTGGGTGGGGGGGGGGGCGACGGCAACACGGGGGTGACTGGGGCCAGGGGTGGAGGAGAATGGGAAACAGGAAAAAGGACCAAGGGCGGTGGAGAGGCTGCCTCCCTCCTCTCCCCCCCCCACCCGCCCTCTCCTTCCTGCTCTCCTCTCGATCCTCCACACCGCCCCCCTTCCTGCCCCCCTTCCCCGCCCTCCTAGTTCTCACCCTTTCCCTCCACCGCCTGCCATCTGGCCCCTCGCCCGCCCTCTAGATCCCTTATGCTCCACCTACTCCTCGGTGCTGTCTTATTCTCACTCCCACCCCCGCGTGGCTGTCAAGAGGCTGCCCCTGACTTCGGGCAATATTTAGCGTTAGGTCCCCCCCACCCCTGTTTGTCTGGGCGGGGAACAGTCTCTCCCCTCCTCCTCCTCCTCCTCCTCCTCCTCCTTCTGCCCCTCCTCCTCCTCCTCCTCTTCCTCCTCCTCTCCTCCTCCTCCTCCTGCTCCTGCTCCTCCTGCTCTTCCTTGTGGTCACTATCATAGTCGTCGTCGCTGCTGCGGCGGAGGTTTTTTGTCCCTCTGTTGTTGGACGGGCTGGATAATGTGTGGGGGTCTTCTTACCAGGGGATAATACATTGTGGACCAACTCTCACGGGAGAAACTTTGTGAGCATCTTTTCATGAGGACTGCAATCGGAATCAGTGGTTGGGGTTGTGGTCGTGAATGTACCCGTGGTTGCACATCGTGGTTGGAATCGTGATTGTAGCCACGATGATAGCCGTAATCGAAGTCGTGATTGAAGTTGCAATCGTAGTCGTAGTCGGTGTCGTCGTCGCGGCGGGGATGATTTTCCCTTCATTGCTGGGCGGGCTGGACGATGTTGGGGGCCTTTCTCCCAGGCGACCATGCTCCTTGGGCTATACCATGCGTGACAGAGGAATGTTGAGCACGTGCGCGAGTCTTGAAATCTAGATCGACACGCTCTTCCCCGAAGCCGTTGCTAACAATTTCCTGCTTCATCTCGTCGTCGTTGTTGTGCGGCGGGCGCCTCGGAGGAAAAACATCAGTTCCCAACATCGATGGGACCCCAATCCGTCCATAGGTCACCGAGAAAATAGAATGTGCTTCCACGATTGAGGGGTACTACAGACCTATTTCGGTTAACCGAAACGCTTGCAGAACCGAACCGACAGAATCGGACTAGGGGGAAAACAAACCTACCTCGCTTTTGACCACCCTCGCTTCCAAGAGATACCAAACGATGCCAAACTACGGCCTGTACTGGTCAGGCCGCTTGACGAGGAGGCGCGTGGTATGACTTGGTTTTGCCTGGAAGCGAAAGCGGGGTAGATAATTCACGCTCTGACGAACCACAGCCGCGGAGACCTATCAAGGCCCCGCACGGGGACCGACGGGCATCGTCGAGCCGACCAGATCGCGAGCAGCCCCGCCCCCCTCGCTCCGCGCGGAAAAAAAAAGGGGCGGCAGAGCAACGGCACGAGGCAGGGGCGAGGGCCGCGAGGAGCCAGAGGGGGGGCCACCTGCCTGATGATGTGCCCCCCCCCCCCCCTCCCCGCTCGAGGCGTTTCCTGTCACCCGCTCGGGGAGGCATCGCGGGCTCCCTCGTGGGAGGTGGCAGCCCTGGCGGTACTGCTAAGTCGGGCGCGTCTTTCGACAGGAGGAAAAGTCTAAAAGTAATCAAAACATGATATGGAGACCCTTGCCTTTTCACAGCAAGTATTATTGGCTATGTTTGCGTCTGTTTGACTACTATTGATGTTTCTTCCAAAATCCGCCTGCAAGAAAAGCATGCCCGACCGAACGGTAGTGTCGCACTTCTTCCTCCGATGCAGGGAGGGGCGGCTTGCAGGGGGCGGAGGCTCCCAGGCGGGCTGCGTCGCCACCAGCCGCGGGCCCACGGCGGCGAGGCCCCCCGACCTGAGCAGGGGCAGGCGGGAAGGACTTGCACAGGCTGCTCTTCCCTCGCCCCACGAAGCTTGGGCGCCCGAGTTATCCGGGGTAACTCGGGTCCAGGGTAACTCGGGTTTGGGTCCCCTAAAAAGGAGCCCGAGTTAGCCCTGACCCGAATTACCCCTGATGATGTGGAGCTCTGGGCGCCCGAATTATCCGGGGTAATTCGGGTCCGGGGTAAATCGGGTTCGGATTCCCGAAAAACGAACCCGAGTTAGCCCTGACCCGAATTACCCCTGATGATTCGGGGCCCTGAGAAGCGTGCAGCCGGGGAGGAGCGAGGGAGAGAGACAGGAAGCAAGAGATAAGAGACAAGGGGCCGGCATGGGCTGGCCGCTCAGAAGCTGGGGCGGGGCAGTGGGAGCCCGGGTCACCCGAAACGGATGTCAGCTTGTCAATAACAAATCCGTGGGGGGGGCGCGCATTTAAAACAATACGTTCCCTGCTCGGGCAAATGGCGGGGTGGCGCCCGCCAGATTGAGAATCAACGACGGCGGCGCCGGTGATTAGCGCCGACGCCTGGCCGCCAGCGAGAAGGCGACAGAAACAGCACGCACTGGGGGAGTGGGGGGAACGGGAGGCAAGGGCGGCAGAAGCAGGGGCCGTGAGCCATGGCGACACCTGTTCGAAATGAAGAAGAACTGCTGTTGGCGCTCGCCCCCGCGTTTTCTGTGCTCTTCTTTGTCCAACCGATGCGCCTCCTTTGCCCTGGCCGCAGCCAGGGGGGCGCCAGCTGCCTCGCGGGCCCAGCTGGCAAGGCGGGCTGGACGAAAAGGGGGCATGGCCAAGCGGGGATGCGCCAAGCAGCTCACGTTGCTGATTTTACGAACGCCGCCCGGCGCCGAAAGCGGTCGTGCATCGAGGACTGGCCCCTCGGCGGGGCGACCGGAACCAGCTGCACGCAGCAGGTTTCGCAACCCCCATTTCCTTCCACAGTTTTTCATCCGACCCGAAGCGGGCAGTCCTCCTCCCCCCGTCTATTGTGGTCTGTCTGCGGTCTGTCCGTAGTCGTCGATGGCAACGACGAATCGGCCGGGTGTAGTCGACGACGGCGGCGACGACGACGACGATGAAAACCAGGACGAGGACGAGGAGGACGAGGAGGACGATGACGAGGACGACGGACGGCGAAGGCGACGACAACGACGCACTGCAGATGCCCTAAGGGAGGGTGCTGCGCAGGCCCACTGGCCCGCCGCTGTAGTCGACGACGACGACAACGACGATGACGAGAACGATGTCGCGGTCCGTCTGGAATCGTCGTCGTCGACGACGACGACGACGAGCAAGCCTGGTGTAACGAGGACGGCCACGCCTGAGAGAAGGAAAAAGTTCGCCTCGGATGTATACGACCACCAGAACAACTTCGATACTAAAGGCAATCGGTTTGAGGTTGTCATGCAGGGGGGGTTCACGATCCCCTCGGCGGTGCCCGCGACGACCCCCTGGCGCGCGCGATTAACAAAAAATGATTCGCGCCCCGCGGGGTCTTTTCATCAGCCCTCGGGGGGGTACGCATCTCTGAACCACAAGCTGACACCACAGTCGGAGTTAGGCCAGAAGAATCTCCTTCAAGAACATGGCGCCCTCCGCCGGGCAAAGCACACAGAACATCCGCCGGGCAAAGCACACAGAACATCCAAGGGCACCCTCCCTAGGACGCACAATGACATCCAACACACACGAAGAACACTAGGGTACCCTCCCCGAGCGGACCTAGATCTTATACCTCGGTCGGGTTGAATGATCGAAACGCATGTCATGTAAGAAATCTGGTCCAGCCTCCCGGGAGTGTCTTGAAGCACGTCTGGGCCAGCTTCTGTGGTTGACGCTGGAAGGGCCGAAAGACTGGGCTTCCATCAGGTTGCTCAAGGAACGCTGGCCCATCTTTTCGGGGGGGAGGTTTTTTCTATCAGACGCTCGACTGCACTTCAGGAGGCCAAAAATAATGACGTTGCCCGCCCGGCCAGGACCCTGCTCAGGGAAGACCGACACACGGTGCGCCCGCGACGCCAGTTCGGTGGCTGTCGCGGAGCTCTGGCAGAGAGCGTGCCCCCAAACTCTCCACAGGCCGCCCGAAACGGCTCACGAACCGAATCGGTTTCCCAACCCCGTCATCGAACTTCGCACCACCAGTGCACGCTCGCGGAAGACCTGGAGCTCCCGGACCCGTCCATATCCGCAACCGTGCCCTCAGCACGCTGGCGCACGTTGGACAGCGTGCCAGCGGTCCTGTCGAGCTTCTGCCTTTTTCGCAAGGCGTCGCCCCCTACTCGCGTAGAGCGCCTCTCGCTTATTCGCGGCCATAGCAGGCGTTTAGGGGGGGGAGAAGGGGGGGGGACGGGAAAGGGCATGACGTAACGCCCTCCCCCCTCCAGACCGGGGTGCCGGAAAGCGCTGCCGCAGTGCCGGGGACGCACTGAAGGGGTGGAACGCTGCGTTCTGCGGGGGAGGGGAGGGCAGGGACAAGGCAGGGGGGCATCGCGCGCATCACGCGCGTCTTGGCCCAGAGGGTGAAACAAAAACACTCTCGTACTCCGAGGTGCTCAGTAAGCCTGGGGGGTGCCGATCGCGGGGAGAATTCGGGTACAGTGGGGGTCGATGTGAAGAAATCCGCTGCAAGAAACCAAACCCTGGAATCCGCGGAGGTTTTGTGGTCTACGGTTGGGTTTCTTGCACTTCGGCTGCAAACGAAGAAAGCCAGGGCATCCTGGCCCGAGCGGCTTCTTCACTGATGGCGTCAAGCGGTTTGGCATCAAGAAACGTGCCCCGAAATGCACCCACTTTCGGGCATGCGCCCCGACATGCGCCAGCGCCCACTTGACAGACTGGCGAAGACCCGCGGGGGGATGGGCAACGAGGCGCGAACAATACGAGTGGCGAGCGACGAAACCCACAGTACCCCGAATCCTTCGAAGTTTTGTTGAAGTTCGGGCGCGCGCCCCGAACCTGACCGACGCCCAAGAAACCCAGGGTGCCATGGGATTTGCAGATTTCCCAACCATCCTGTGGTGTTGGGTCCTCGTTTTGAAGAGACGGTGCCCCGCGTTCTCCTCCTCCTTTCTTCCTTCCTCCTTCATCCCTCCTCCTCCTCCCCCTCCTCCTCCTCCGCCTCCTCCTCCTCCTCCTCCTCTTCCTCCTCCCCTCCCCCTCCACCTCGTTTTCCTCCTCCTTCTCCTCCTCCTCGTCCTCCACCCCCTCGTCCTCCTCTTCCCTCCTCCTCCTCCTCCTCCTCCTCCTCCTCCTCCTCCTCCTCCTCCTCTTCCTCCCTCCTCCCCCTCTGTGCCTTTGTTCTCCGCATGTCTCTGTTTCGGCACACCCCTCACACGCTTCGTGGCCCCATAAAAGGGGATTCCACCTAAAGTCCCAGCGGCGCAGCTCCCATGGCGCCGCCGCTCCATTTTGGCACACCCCTCACACGCTTCGTGGCCCCATAGGGAGCTCCATCTAAGCTCCCAATGGCGCAGCCCGCATGGCGCCGCCGCCCCATTTTGGTACACCCCTCACACGTTTCGTGGCACCTCCATCTAGGGCCCATCCCAATGGCGCAGCCCGCATGGCGCCGCCGCTCCATTTTGGCACACCCTCACACGCTTCGTGGCCCCATAGGGAGCTCCATCTAAGCTCCCAATGGCGCAGCCCGCATGGCGCCGCCGCCCCATTTTGGTACACCCCTCACACGGTTCGTGGCCCCATAGGGAGCTCCATCTAAGCTCCCAATGGCGCAGCCCGCATGGCGCAGCCGCCCCATTCTGGTACACCCTCATACGTTTCGTGGCACCTCCATCTAGGGCCCATCCCAATGGCGCAGCCCGCATGGCGCCGCCGCTTCATATTGGCACACCCCTCACATGTTTTGTGGCCCCATAGGGAACTCCACTTAAGGTCGCAGTGGCGCAGCCCGCATGACGCCGCTTCCCCATTTTGGATTTTGGTACACCCCTCACACGTTTCGTGGCCCCATAGGGAGCTCAATCCAAGGTCCCATTGGCGCAGCCCGCATGGCGCCGCCGCTCCATTTTGGCACACCCCTCACACGTCTTCTTGGCCCATAGGGAGCTCCACTCAACGCTCCATTGGCGCCGCCCCATTTTGGCACACGCCTCACACGCTTCGTGGCGCCACAGGGGACCCCATCTAGGGTCCCAGTGGCGCGGCCCGCATGGCGGCGCCGCCCCATGCTGGCACACCCCTCACACGCTTCGTGGCCCCATAGGGAGCTCCATCTAAGGTCCCAGTGGCGCAGCCCGCATGGCGCCGCCGCCCCCCTCACACGTTTTGGAAACCTTCCCTCGGTCTCGTGGACTCTCGCCCTGGGCCGCCGGCTGTCCGGCGCGCTGCTCCCTCGGCCGACGCCGCCCAGGCGTGATCCTAGACTGCGGCCGCCACGAAGTGGGGAACGGCAAGAAGGAGGACGACGACTGGTGGCCGGAGCTCTACGCGCTGCTCCCGTGCGCCACACGCCACGAGGACCGCCTGCTCATGCGGGCGCCGCGCATCGAGTTCTTCTTGGCAAAGCCGCTGGAGGGATTACGGAAGCTGCTGGAGCAGTTTGCTACGCGCACGGGCGCAGGAGGGAGGCGACGGCCTTCGCCAGGGAACTGGGCTTCACAGAGTTTATCCGAGAGGCTTAACTTGAAAAGCGACTCGCCCGAGCTTCGCCGTCTCTCGACGGTCTGACTGTTTGGCTTCGCGCCGCGGGCAACCCGCGCGCGTCGCTGGGACCCTTTCGGGGCGACCAGCGCGCGTCGTGGGAATTCCGCGCTGAGCTCTGACTAAAGCCTCGCTCACCCACGTCGTCTCGTTGCCCAGCGGCCACAGCCCTGTCCGATATCAGCCAGCCAGCTAGCTCTCTCTGCTCCGCGCAGCGGACGACCCGTGCGCGTCGCCAGGACCCCTTCGGGGCGACCGGCGTGCGTCGCGGGGACTCCGTGCGGCGCCGCGCCCGCAGCCTCGGACATGGGCGTGCACGGGCAAAGAGACAGACAAAGAACGGGAAGGAACGGGCGCGATCCTCGGGAGGAGCGTGCCGACGTGGGCGTCGACGTTTATGCACGTAGACTGATTCGCACGCAGACTCATTCACAATTAAAATCACTCGCGCTCAGTCTCTCGCACACAGACCTATCGTCTTCGCTCGCGTTGTGTGCCCCGCCACGCATTTCGGCACGCCCCTCGCATGGCTATTGGCCCCATAAGGAGCGCGGGCAAAGATGATATTCATAATTGTGGTACTCACATCTGCGTATGGTTGGGTCCTTCGCCAGGATATGTGTCTTGAAATTGCGGCGACCTTCCGCGCCGAACGCCAGCCAAAGAAACCCAGGAACCCAGGAAACCCTAACGAAATGTAGGGTGTTTCTTGCCATGGTCCTCCACTGTAGGGTTAGGTCGGGCATGTCCTCCTGAAGGCAGATTTTGGAGGACAAGTGAAACATGGTCAAAACATATTCCCCAAACGCAAATAATAAAAAGATAGTCCCCAGGCTATGCTTCACAACCATCCTGCGATGTTGGGTCCTCCTTTTTGAAAAGACAACGACCCGCGTCACCACGCCTCACCTCCCGCTGCCCCCTCCCCCTCCTCCATCCTCCCGTCCCTTGCCTCTGCCCTCCGCATGCCCATCCCATTCTGGCACACCCCTGACACGGTTCGTGACCCCACAGGGAGCTCCACCGAAGACCCCGATGGCAGGGTCCGCATGCGGGGACCGCCACCCAATTTGGCACACACCTCACACGGTTCGTGGCCACACAAGGAGCTCCACCGAAGGCCTCAGCAGCAGGGTCCGCATGCAAGGACCGCCACCCATTTCGGCACACCCCTCACACGGTTCGTGGCCCCACAGGGAGCTCCACCGAAGGCTCCAGTGCATGCCAGGGTCCGCATGCGTGGAACGCCACCCATTTCGGTACACCCCTAGCACGGTTCGTGGCCCCACAAGGAGCTCCACCGAAGGCCCCAGTGGCAGGGTCCGCATGCGGGGACCGCCACCCATTGCGGCACACCCCTCACACGGATTTTCGTGGCCTCACAGGGAGCTCCACCGAAGACCCCGATGGCAGGGTCCGCATGCGGGGACCACCGCCCATTTTGGCACACCCCTCACACGGTTCGTGGCCCCACAAGGAGCTCCACCGGAGGCCCTTGAGGCAGGGTCCGCATGCGGGGGCCGCAACCAATTTCGGTACACCCCTCACACGGTTCGTGGCCCCACAGGGAGCTCCACCAAAGGCCCCAGTGGCAGGGTCCGCATGCGGGGACCGCCACCCAATTCGGCACACCCCTGACATGGTTCGTGGCCCCACAGGGAGCTCCACCGAAGGCCCCAGTGGCAGGGTCCGCATGCGGGGACCGCCACCCATTTTGGCACACCCCTGACACGGTTCGTGACCCCACAGGGAACTCCACCGAAGGCCCCAGTGGCAGGGTCCGCATGCGGGGACCGCCACCCAATTTGGCACACACCTCACACGGGTCGTGGCCACACAAGGAGCTCCACCGAAGGCCCCAGTGGCAGGGTCCGCATGAGGGGACCACCACCCTTTTAGGTACACCCCTCACACGGTTCGTGGCCCCACAGGGGGCCCCACCGAAGGCCCCAGTGGCAGGGTCCGTATGCGGGGACCACCACCCATTTTGGCACACCTCTCACACGGTTCGTGGCCCCACAGGGAGCTCCACCAAAGGCCCCAGGGGCAGGGTCCACATGCGGGGACCACCACACATTTTGCCATACCCTCACACAGTTCGTTACCCCACAGGGAGCTCCACCGAAGGGCCCAGCGGCGGTGTTCACATGCGGGGACCGCCACCCATTTTGGCGCACCCCTCACACGGTTCGTGGCCCCACAGGGGGCTCCACCAAAGGCCCCAGTGGCAGGGTCCGCATGTGGGGACCGCCACCCATTTCGGCACACCCCTCACACGGTTCGTGGCCTCACAGAGGGCCCCACCGAAGGCCCTTGAGGCAGGGTCCGCATGCGGGGACCGCCACCCATTTCGGTACACCCCTCACACGGTTCGTGGCCCCATAGGGGGCCCCACCGGAGGCCTCTGAGGCAGGGTCCGCATGCGGGGACCGCCACCAATTTCGGTACACCCCTCCCACGGTTCGTGGCCCGACAGGGAGCTCCACCGAAGGCCCCAGTGGCACAGGCCGCATGCGCCCGACGCCCATTTTGGCACACCCCTCACACGGCTCGTGGCCGCATATGGAGCTCCACCGAAACCGGCACCCTCAACGCGGTTCTGGTCGTTCGCCAAGATCATTGTACGAACTTTGAATATTGGTAGGGGTCCTGTGGGAAAATTTACAAAACTTTGAACTTTACCAACTTTCCTGTAGAGGGACATACCCGACCTAGTGGTGAGGATCCTGTGGGCCGTCCTCCGCGGGACGCGCGTGGCGGTGTAATCGCCTTCGGGGAACGGCCGTTCGGAGCGCGTGGGAGCCGCCGGGGGCGGGCCGCCGGGCCGAGTGGCACGGGCGGGGCGGCTCGTGAACAGCTTGAGCTCTACGATGCTGCAACCTGCGACGAGGGCATTTGGGTAATGCGGGATGACGATTAATAAACAATGGGGGAGAAAGATTCAAAAATATGTTTTCTGCTATTTCTGCACAATTTTCTGACTGGAGGAGAACGATTATAACAACAAAAAAAAAGCAAAAACAAAAATCCAGCCCGCGGCCGGTTTTTCTAATCGTCATCCCGGGCGCCGCCGCGTGAACACGACCCCCGGTCATTTATTAATCGTCATCCTCCATTAAGGAAGCCTTCCATAAGTAGTCCAGGGTCTGGAAGCCAGTGGAACTCCAATCGTGGAGTGGCCATGGATCTCACCGCCGCCCTCATCAGAGAAGGAGCCCTCCGGGGTCTGAAGCCTCCTGGGCACGTTCCTCAACCAATGCCTCCACCGCACTTTGTCAGGAGGCAACTCCTGCGAGGCCTTCGTCGGAAGGATCTCGGCGGATTAAGCCCGAATTGGGGGCCTGTTACGCAGGAATGGGCCTCGGATTAAGCGGGGTTAAACCGGATTAAGCGGGATTGTGCCGGAGCAAGCGGGATTAAGCCGGAATGAGCGGGATCAAGCCGGATTTAGACGGGATTCGGACCAGAGCAAAATCCGAATTCGACTTCCCAGAAGTTGCATCCGAAACTTTGGCCGGCCGCACAGGGGGTAGGGGGAGGGGGGAAGGCTTCTTAGAAGGAGGCTGCTTCTTAGAAGGCGCTGGCCTTCCCTCTGCAGACAAGGCCCGCGCCTTCTGAGAAGCAGGGGTGCTTCTAAGAAGCCTTCTCCCCCCCCCCTACCCCCCCTCTGCGCGTGGCCGAAGACGACTGTAGCCTTGGCCATCAGAAAGGACTTCGAGCACCCAGGAAGCATCGAGCCTGCAGGGTGTTGACGTGTCGGGCCCGGAGAGGCGATCATACTCGTTCGGCACTTCGCCAGCGTGCCGGGCAGACACGGTCTCGATACTTTTTTTCCTGGGCGCTCGAAGTGATTTCGGGGATGTAGTCCTCAAGTACAATGTGAAGGGAAACTGGGACACACAAATAAATACACACAAATAAAAGGATTCCCCATATTTTCCCATATTTTCTGGGTTTTTGTCTTTCCCACCACTTCCCATATTTTCCCATATTTTCTGGGAAATCGCCGATTAATTGTGTCTGTGTGTTTCTTTTCCTCCTGACAATGGGAACAACATGACTCGAACTACCCGCTGAGAAGAATCGTCCGCCCCAGTGTTGCCCAGGGGCGCCCACCGCAGCCCCCCGAGACGGGGCGGCCCCGAAGGCGGCCCAGACACGCCGCAGAACGGCTGCAGGATGTCCGAGGACGGGCCCGAAGAAGATCAGAGACGCGCCGGATGCCTCGCGATAACCCGACCAGCCATAACGGGGGGAGCTGTGGTCCTTACCCCCCTGGGGGAACCCATCGCATCGACGATCTCTCGAGAGGGGTGTCGAAATCGATGGGCCCCCCAGGGGGGTAAGGACCACAGCTCCCCCAATTGTGGCTGGCCCAATAGCATCGATAGGCCACAGAAGTGTCCGCAAGGTCCCCTAGATGCGCCCAGGGAGCTCTCCAGCAGGGGCGCATGGAAACGGCACAGAACAGTTCCCAGACGCCGCGAGAACTGTCCAAGAGTGCTGCAAGACGGCCCCAAGACCCGCACAGACAGCCCCAAGAAAGATCTCGGCAAGTGCCGAATCTCTTCGGGAGGGCTCAACACAACCATCGCGCCCAAGACGGCCTCGACATGCCTCGACCCCCCCCACGTGCGTCAAAGAGGCCACACAGAAGCCTCTACGAAGACGCACAGAGGTCCACAAGAGGCCCCCCAACCCAAGAAGCAAGAGACAGCGAAACCCCCATGCGAAGCTCTTGTTGCGCCACGCCACATGCATGCCATGCGGCCCCAAGATGGCTCTGCCGAGCCTCCCCAGGACAGCTTGCCAGAACCTACCAGACCACCCCAACCCAACCAAAAGACCCGAATTCCAGGGTGTGGGGAGGGGTACGGCATCCATCTGTGTATTTGTCAATGTTCCGAAATGTTCCCCGAGCCCCCCCCCTCCCCACACACGCACACACACACACACACACACACACACACACGGGGAACGGGTCGGGTTGACGTGGCTTGGCGGGTGGTGATATCCTGCGTGACTCCCGGCGCGGCGCCATGGCACACTGGCGGCGCCTGCCGCGGGCAACCGGGCACGAGATCCTCTGAGCCGGACCCGTCCGCGAAGGCCCCGGGGACAGGCACACTTGAAGGGGACCTGGGACACACTAAATAAATACACGCAAATAACAGGATCCCCTATATTTTCTCATATTCTCTGGGTTCTTGTCTTCCCCCCCACTTCCCATATTTTCCCATATTTTCTGGGGAATCGACGGTTGATTGTGTCTGTGTATTTTTTCCCCTCCTGAACACTGCGCGATCGGACCAGAAGGATGCACCCGAAGGACGCGAGGCCCTGGGACCCCCCGGCTGCAGCCGAAGCCGCAAGCCCGTGGCCCATGGCCGAAGGCCAAGACGGGCTGAGAGGCAAGGATGCAAGGATTGGGTCGGGCATGTCCCCCTGCAGGCGGATTTTGGGACGAACAGGCGCAGACATACGAAAAGAAACGTCCCCAGTCTGTTTTGGAGTGTTCTTGGACATTCCACCTGCAGAGGGACACGCCCGACTGAATGCAAGGTCTGCCCTTGGAAGGCGCCTCTTCCACACGATGCGGCGTGGCCGTGCGGGCCACAGCGCTTGTAGAGAGCAGCCCTCCCCCCCTCCCCTGGAGGGACCAGGCCCGCGCATCGGTCCGCCTCCGCCGGTCCCCCGAGCAGACCAGCGACAGGGCCTGCCCGGCCGCCGCCTGGTTGCGCGCAGGGAGATGCCGCCGCGACCCTCTGCCGCCCCCCTCCTCCTCCCCCCTCCTCCTCCTCCTCCTCCTCCTCCCTCCTCCTCCTCCTCCTCCCCCTCCTCCTCTCCCTTTTCCTCCCCCTCCTTCCCCTCCTCCTCTCCCTTCTCCTCCCCCTCCTTTTCTCCTCCTCCTCCCCCTCATCCTCCTCCTCCTCCCCCTCCTCCCCCTCCTCCCCCTCCCACTCTTCCTCCCCCTCGTCCTGAGCCGCCGGGCGAGAACATCTCCCGAGCTCGGACGACAAGCTGCGACCAGAGGCGCTCCGTCGAGCCGGTGCGCCCCCCCCCCAAAAAAAGAAAGCCTGGGCGGGTTCTGGGCTGGAGCAGCCCGGGGGGAAGGCCGAAGGCACGAAAACAATTGTGAGTTGTGTGTTTTCACGTGCCCGTACAATCTGCAATGCCATGTCTCGGATGCCCTCAAAGTGATCGTGTCCCCGAGACGTTTTTAGATTGATCTGGAATGTAATAACGCGTGTGTCGTTTTCAGCGTATGTTCAGAAATACATCGATGTTTAGATGTATGGTGTTCTTATGCTTTGTACGCGTCAGGTGTTCTGACTGTTTTTCAATATGGGAGTCTCTCAATATGGAGGTTCCTCCTTCATTTTCATGATACGGGCCCGCTCCTGCCCGCTACTTTTGTCTCCTCCCCTCCGGCCTGAGATGGGGCGCGACAGATTTGCTTGCTGAGTGCAAACCACCCGCTCTACCAGAACTGTCCAATCCCCGCGCACCGTCAGAACCCGTCCAAGATACCCTGGCCGCCAGCTGGGAGGCGCGCCGGGCAGGCGCAGTGGTGGCTGACTGGCAGGGCCTTGGCCGCTGCGGCCGCAAGGGTGCCGCGCATCTGGTCAATTTGCTGCCACGCCCGCTGTTGGTGAGTACCTTGCCGGTCTTGTCTGCGGCGGGCATGGGCGACGATGTCGCGAAGGCCATCAGCTCGGCGTTCAGTTCGGAGCACTTGCTGCCGAAGAGGCGCTCGGAGGCTGCCTCGGGATTGCGTGAGGGCTGAGCTGCCTGAGCTTGGAGTGCGCTGGCTCGCGTGCGTGTATCGCCGCATGCGGCTCTGGAGGGCAGCGTGGGGTTCGGTGGGGAAGGCAATGGGCGGGGGGGCGTGAGCAGCAGGTTCGGCTGGAGGAGAAGGAGGAGGAGAAGGAGGAGGAGGAGGAGGAGCAGCAGCAGCAGCAGCAGGTTCGGCTGGAGGCGCATGGGAGGCCGCCCAATGCAAGAGCGGCCTCGGCTGGTGCAGCGAGTCCCGCAGGTCGCCGTAGTTCGGGTGCCTGGAGGGTGGCGAGGTCGTCGGGGTCATCGGCGAGCTGTTGAGCCGCGCGAGCACACCCCCATGGGTCACCAGCACCTGCGAGTGGGTCGGAGCCTGGAGCTGCAGCGGCATGGGGTGCATGTGCAACTGCAAAGCGAGCGTGGGCCGTTTCAATGTCTATCGCTGAATCTGGTGCACTTGCCGATGCTGGTGGAGCTGATGATCGAGCGGGACGTGCTGACGAGCGTCCAGGTGCTCGACCTGCGTTGTGGTCGCTGCCTGCGGGTCCTTGAATACTGGAGCCTATATTGCCCCTGGCGGCGAGCGTATCTCTGGCGGCAGCACGCCGACGCTCTTGCGGGGCTTCACGATGTTCTTGTTTACGCATCCGTCGACGGGCACGTATGCAAGGCCGACTGCGGGAGGTGGAGAGCTCGTTGCCGCTGGAAGAGGTCCGGCCATGGTGTACTGAACGACTTGGCGCCACTCGTCTGGCTAAGGGAACGACCAATCACATAAACGTAACAACTCGGATGTCCGCGCGGATTGCTTGGATCCGCGCTGGACCCCCCTCCCTGGCGCGCTCCGCGCGCCAAGGGCGGCGACGGAGGCGCCGCCAGGGGGCCCCAGCGCCGACCCGAGAAAGCCGCGCCGGCCTCCGGGTGTTTCTGTTTATGTCACTGCTCGTTCCCCTGACTCCCATGGGCCGACTCTGGTCCAGCGCGTGGCGCCAAGAGGTATGGAATGCTCGGGGCGCGGCTCGAGGAGCGGGTGCGAAAGCGGGGCCACCCGCAGGGCCCAACGCGGGAGGCCAGCGGGCCCCCCGGGGTGGGCGGCCATCGGGCCCCTTGATGGCGTCGGCGAGTCGGCGACGAGCCTGGAGGCAGCCGGGCACAGTCTTGGGTCCCATTGGCCGATTCACCCCACTGGCCGATTGACGAAACGGGCCTTGCCTGGGCCCCACTGGCCGATTCATCCCCTTGGATGGGGAGACAAGCTGTTCCCGTCGGGTTTCGAGAGGCGTATCCCCAACTGGGGTGGTAAGATGGTGGGGATCCGAGTAAAGGGGTCACGATGGGGTGCGGGATCGGTGAAACGATGCGGAAGTTTGGGCCTGGAGCCAAAGTGGCTGCGGAGAGCGGCGGGGAGGAGGAGGATGCCCTCCCCAGCTGGGGGCGCGCACGGGGAGGGGGGCGCGAGGGCGGGGGCTTCTGAGAGAGCGCTCGGGCGGGCACGAGAAGACAGGGGCCCTCGTCGAAGCGCTCGGGGACTTCCTCCTCCTCCTTATCCTCTTCCTCCTCCTCCTCCTCCTCCTCCTCCTCCTCCTCCTCCTCCTCCTCCTCCACCGCCCCTACCCTCCTCCTCCTCCTCGTCCTCCTCCTCCTCCTCCTCCGCCCCCCCACCCTCCTCCTCATCCTCATCCTCCTCCAAACCCCCCCTCCTCCTCCTCCTCCTCCTCTGCCTCCTCCTCCTCCTCCTCCTTCTCCTCCTCCTCCTCCTCCTCCTCCTCCTCCTCCTCCTCCTCCTCCTTCTGAGAAGCCCCCTCAGAAGCCTCCCGGGCTCTCTTAGAAGACCCTCCGGTCCAAGAAGCCCCCAATCTTATCACCACAAGGCCCCCACTCTCGCCACCGCCTCGCGCGCGCTGCCATTCCTGTGCACCTCCACCCCTTCTGAGCATCGTTGAAAACTGCTCCAAATCAATGAAAGAAGGCTCCTGGATCGATGGCGAAGCAGCAGCCTCCAACGCCGTCACGTGGAAGCGGAAACCCGTGTTGCCCGGGGTAGATTCCTTCAACAAGTTCGGTTGTTTCTACTATACATGGAGAGGAAGGAGAGGGCATGAGGGAGGGGACGATCGCGCAGTGCCAATACGTGACGCGATCGTCCTCGGCACAGGAGACTGGCAAACCCATCAAGCTGCGCCCCTTAGCCATGTCAAGTTCGCCATCAGTGCTCGGTGATAGCAAAACAATGCATGAATATTGTGCCACGTCCGCTTCCACCGTGTTCGCCTCCCACAAGTGCTTCTCCTTCTCCCTCCGCCCTCCTCCTCCTCCCCGCCTGGTCTCCTCCACTTCCTGCCCCGCCCTCCTCCCCTGCTCCAGCCGAGAGAACACAAGTACCCGTGTTTTCGAGGGGCGCCAAGCGTGGCAAGCCTCGACTCGCGGGTGCATTTTGCTGAAGCCCGTGGAGAGATGGTGGCACGCCAGAGTGTTTGCATGTCCGGGTACGGGCCCAAGCTACAACGAAATTGCCACGCCCTCCCTGCTCGCGTGGTCCGCCGTGGTGTGACCCTCCGTGGTAAATGGGCGTCCGCATGGTACACTTTGCAGATGCAGCTATCAATGCCACCGTATCGAAACGAGAATACGCGGCACACCCGACTGCAGAAGGCGGGGGAGCACTCGGAGTCATCTGATTGACCCGAAAAAACCCAAGCTCGAAACAATGACCCATCAAGTAATGGACGGCTGGTCAGTGCACGGATACTGAAACTCTAGCGGACAAGAGCAGATGAGCAAAGCCACGTCACCTGCGCGCGCTCGAAAATTCCCCCTGGCAAAATGAAACCACGTTGTATGCCCTCCAGCTGGAAACTACACCTGCCAGCGCGTCGTAACGCTCAAAGACATAATCGCTCGCAACCTCCTCTCGATGCTTCTCGACCCTTGTCCCTCATCATTCCTCTCCTTTCTCCTGTCGCTCGTACTCTTGCTGCTGCGTCTTCTCTGTATCCTGCTCCTTGACCTCCTTCTCATCCTGCCTCTCCTGCTCATTATCCTCCTTCCCCCCCACGCTCATCGTTGTGCTGTAGCTAATTATCATCCTAACCCCTCGCCGTCTTGCTTCTCCTCTTCGGGCTCCTCATCCTCCGCCATCCAACTCATCCTCGCGTTCCTCATGCTAATATCCCTCCGCGTCCAGCTGATTGCTGCTAATCTTCCTGCACCTTCCCTTCCTCCTTCTGAGCGGGACGAAGGGCGCCGTGCGACTGGGGCAGAAAAGCGACGGCGTGGAGGTCGAAGGGAAGCGTGAGCGCCGTCGAAACCAGAGACAGGCACAAAATGGGAGCTGGAACGAGAGCGCCGGGATAGCAGTTCAGGGGGGCACGAGGAAAAGCCCACAGGGGATTGGGAGAAGAAACCGAGCAACACCTGCATGAACTAGACAGCGAGGGGGCAGAACCACGCGAGTAATAGGTTCCTCCTCTTCATACATTCCTTACGACTTATCAACCTCCGCCCTCCTTATCATCCCATTACCTCTTCTCCTCCTCCTCCTCCTCCTCCTCCTCCTCCTCCTCCTCATCCTCATCCTGGATTTCCTCATTTTCATCCGTTCTTCACGACCACGCCCTCCTCGTTCATCCCATGTTACCCAGATCCCTGTGCTTCATGTCTTCTGCCTCCGCCTGCGTCGCCTCCTCCGGCCACGCTGGCATGCGTCGAACCGTCCTTCCTGCTACACATCCGGGCCTGATCCTCGGGACCAACTTCTCTGTCGTCCCAGCAGCATCGCCGCCGAGCGTCCTCATTGCAGCGGTGCTACCGTCGGGGTCAATGCTCAACGCCACTGCGATGCACAACACGCTTCATCGCCTCCGTTGTAGCGTACACGCCGGCCGATTGCCAGCATTGCGGTCTCAACATCGGAGGAGGAGGAGGAAAAGGAGGCCAAAGGAGCAAGACGAGGCTCTGCCATAGCTGCCGCGCCCGTCGCCACCCCGGATCCCAGCAGGAACTCACGGCCCCAAACGGAGCAGCCCGGGTCGAGGATCGAGGCGGGCGGTGCGTCCTCGCCGTCGCCGTCGGCGTCGAAGCAGAGCCAGTAGTGCCGCCCCTCGAGCAGGCCACTGGCGTCCAGGTCCACGACGTAGTCCGTCCACTGCCTGCCGGTGCCCCCGTCGGCGGGGCCCTCGTTCGCCCTCACCATCTGGAGCTGCTCGCCTGCGCTCCCCGCAGGCGCGGCGGGGCGGGGCTCCGAGGCGGAGGGGGGGGGCCCCCCTCAAGGGTGGGGTCCTGCTGCTCCTCCTCCTCCTCCTGCTGCTCTTCCTCCTCCTCCTCCTCCTGCTGCTGCTCCTCCTCCTCCTCCTCCTCCTCCTCCTCCTCCTCCTCCTGTGCCTCCTCCCTCTCTCCTCGCGATGACATCCCGTGAGGGGGATGTGAAGCGACTGGACGGGGGATTGCCGAAAAGTACCCCGTGGCCCAGGGTGCCCCCAGCATTTCGCTCCGTTTGGAAGCCCCTGGGGCCCTGGAGGCCGTGTGGGCTCCCCCGATCATCCTGGGGGGCACCTTGGGCCAGGGGCACTTCTAGCAACACCCGACTGGAGGGTAGCAGAACAAAGAACGGCATGAGCATAGCCTCTCAGAGGTCCGCCAGGATTTCTGGGATCGGCGCCGGACCACCCTCGCTGGCGCGCGGAGCGCGCCAGGGCGCCAGGGGCGGGGGCGGAGGCGCTGCCACGGGGTACGGCGCCGGTGCAAGGGCTCCGCGCGAGTTTCCAAGAACTCATGCCTGTGCCGAGTTCTGGTACTCGAGCACGGGGCCAGCGAGAGAGGGGAGCCGAAAGGGGAAGCGATTCGCTGCGAGAGCTGGCTCACAAGTGTTTTTGTTTGTGGACACCATGACAATGGACACCCGAACCATCCTACCATTGAATAAAAAATGTGCTCCAACTGTTTGAAGAACGCTCTGAACATGTTCAGGATCAGGACATGTTTTCTTACATGTTCAAGACATGCCTCGAGGTTTCAGACATCTGGAAACTGTATTTGGCAACACGCCTCGTCTCCATTGACCCGCTTGCACACATGTTCAGTCGAGCGTGTCCCCCCACAGGCGGATTTTGGACGACACATAAGACATACCCCAAACACATACCCATAATGTGCAACAATGGTCCACGCATCGCCCCCAGGCTATTGTTTCACTATGTTTGAACATTCCCCCTGCAGAGGGACGGGCCCGCCTTGAGGCAAATGCATCTCTTGGCGTGCGGGAGCTGCCCCCTCCAGGAGGTGGCTCCCGCTCCCCCCACTCCACGCAAACGTGACCCTGGGCAAGAGTGACCCTTTGGTGCGCGGCCTAAGGGGGGCGCCAGGTGGCCCACTCCAGGCGCGCAATGCGCTGTTGTCCCAGACGTGCGACGCCCTGATGTTCTCGGGGCGGCGCCCCTGGAAATCCCGACCCTCTCCCGGGGGCCGGTGTCTCGTCCCGAGTCGTCCTTCGACGGCCCTGGGGCCCGGCGAGGGCCTCTAGAGGCCGATGACGGCGAAAAACCTCCGCCCTGAATTTGTACGACGCGATCCTGCTCCACGATCGGTCGGCAGGGCCCCGAGGAACCCGAACCAGAGGTCGCTCCGGCGGAGGGGGCACTCTTGGCGCGCAGTCGGCCCCGCACAAGGGCCTGGGCGCCCACCCCTGGCGCGCAGGGAGGCCAGGCCCGCGGAGCGCCGCGCACGTTGTGGGTGAAGGGGCCCTGGGTCACAGAAATAGATACACACAGACAACAAGATGCTATATGTCATGGCTGTAATCGACTACCCCCCCTCCCGCCCCAAGGGGCCCCCAAGAGCCCCCCAAGAGGCCCCAGGGGGGCCCAAGACGCCGCCAAGGAGCCCCAAGACGCTCCCAAGAAGCCCCCACGAGGCCGCGGCCCCAAGAGGCCCCAAATAGCGCTCCAGGGCCGGCGGAATGAGCGAAGCGATTAAATAAATACACACAGATAACAGGATGCCATATTTCATATTTCCCCGTATGTTCCCATAGTTCCATATTTTCCGCGGTAAATGCACACGTAAATAACTATGGATAGAAGCCCAGAACATATGCGATATTTTCTGGGATTCTGTCCTTCCCCCCCACTGCCCATCTTTTCCCATGTCTTTTCCTGGGGATCGGCGACTCGTTGTGTCTGCGCGTGTTTTTGGTTCCCTCCCGAGTGGGGGAGGCGCGGGCGAGCGACCGCAGGGAACCCCCGGGGGGTGCGCCCAGGCCTGCCGGGGCCCCGTGGGCATCGACGGTCGGGCGTGTCCTCCTACAGGCGGCTTTTGGATGAAACATGTTTGATTCGCGGGTCGAGAGCGCACCTCTTCCAGTCGAAGCTAAGCGGGCCGCGCGAAGCTTGATCTGACCAAAGGTGGGGGAGTTTTTGGATGAAACATGGAAAACGAGAAAACAAATGCGCCAACATGGTCAAACGGTTCGCCAAAAGGGTCAGACACTAGTCGAAACGTCGTCCCTGGACTATTCTTTACTTCAAACAACTGTTTTGGGATGTTCCCCCTGTAGAGGGACATGCCCGAGTAAACGTAAGCAGTGGCTTCGATTGGAGCGCCTACAATGGAGGCCAGTCCACAAGAAACCTTCCACGGGAAACCCAGCCCTGAGACCCCAAGACGTCCATTGATTCTTGGTGTGGGAACCTCACGCCTTCCATAGCAAACCCAAGAAGCCCAGGCACCCTGGAGGCAAACAGGGTGTTTCTTGGCATGGGTCTCCACTGTAAGGACATACGAGTACGATGCTCGGGAAAAGGAGACATACCACCACCACCCCCTGGAGAATGACGGCGGAGGGTAGTCAGGGCTGGTGGTGTATATCGTTTCGGGCGCTCTCGCGTGACATCATGCACACCTGAATCCCGCATATCAGCACATCATGAATCCCCCCAGATGGTGGTGGTGCGCTCCCTGCTCCCAAGATGCGCCTCCGATGGAGGCGTGGCCGACATGCACATCGTATGAATATGATTGTGTGGTGCCGATTGATAGGCAGGGGGGTTGGCACACCCGAGGAAAATGTTGCCTCTGGTCGACATCTTCTCCCTCCGTCAGTCCCCTGAGATCCAATGTTGCGAACACGATAGAATTAAGTCGGGCCTGTCCCCCTACAGGGGGATTTTCGACGAAAAACAAAAATTACTCCGACGGTAGGACCCCACATGAAAATCTGTTTAGCTTACCCTTTGCCATTTCCTCCTCCCCCTGGCGGACACCCTCTCCTCTCGCCCCCTGCACTGCCCTCTCTTCCCCCTTATATTTCTCTTCCTCCTCCTCTTTCTCCTCCTCCTCCTCCTCCTCCTCCTCCTCCTCCTCCTCCTCCTCCTCCTCCTCCTCCTCCTCTCGCGCCACCTCCTCCTCGTCGTCGGCCTCCCCCATGCCCCTTCCCTCCTCATCCCCCTGCCTTTTCTCCATGTGCACCTCCCCTTCCCCCTCGTCGGGGCAAGCAAATCCACTATCCTCAGCGCCGTCGCCGCCTCGGCCAGCGCCTCGGGAAGCGGGCCCCATAGGGAGGGGGCTCCCGCCTGAGACTTCTTCACAATTCACTCACAGACGAGGCTCCCGCTCGAGACTTCCTCCGTATTCAGGTCTCAAGAGCCCAAAAGTGACGACAGTTGCACGTTTCGGATGACCCGCTCGGATTCGAACATGAAGTGCGGGCCCCATAGGGAGGGGGCTCCCGCCTGAGACCTCCTCACAATTCACTCACAGACGAGGCTCCCGCTCGAGACTTCCTCCATATTCAGGTCTCAAGAGCCCAAAAGTGACGACAGTTGCACGTTTCGGATGACCCGCTCGGATTCGAACATGAAGCGCGGGCCCCATAGGGAGGGGGCTCCCGCCTGAGACTTCCTCACAATTCACTCACAGACGAGGCTCCCGCTCGAGACGTCCTCCCAAAAGTGACGACAATTTCACGTTTCGGATGACCCGCTCGGGTTCGAACATGAAGTGCGGGCCCCATAGGGAGGGGGCTCCCGCCTGCGACTTCCTCACAACTCACTCACAGACGAGGCTCCCGCTCGAGACTTCCTCCCTATTGAGGTTTCAAGAGCCCAAAAGTGACGATAGTTGCACGTTTCGGATGACCCGCTCGGATTCAAACATGAAGTGCGGGCCCCATCGGGAGGGGGCTCCCGCCTGCGACTTCCTCACAATTCACTCACAGACGATGCTCCCGCTCGAGACTTCCTCCATATTCAGGTCTCAAGAGCCCGAAAGTGACGATAATTGCACGTTTCGGATGACCCGCTCGGATTCGAACATGAAGTGCGAGCCCCATAGGGAGGGGGGCTCCCGCCTGAGACCTCCTCACAATTCACTCACAGACGAGGCTCCCGCTCGAGACTTCCTCCATATTCAGGTCTCAAGAGCCCAAAAGTGACGACAGTTGCACGTTTCGGACGACCCGCTCGGATTCGAACATGAAGTGCGGGCCCCATAGGGAGGGGGCTCCCGCCTGAGACTTCCTCACGATTCACTCACAGACGCGGCTCCCGCCTGATACTTCCCCCATACTCAGGCCTCAAGTCAGCGAGTAGTGATGATGATGATGATGATGATGATGATGATGATGATGATGATGATGATGATCATTCGATGCCGATGATGGTGAGTGATCGTGCGATGGTGATGGTGATGCTGATGGTGATGATGATGATGAGTGGGGAGTGATGGTGATGGTTATGATGATGCGGAGGAGGAAGCAAAGAAGAGCAGAGGAGAGGGAGGAGGAGGAGGATGAGGAGATCCTGCGCGGAGGGTGTGCAAAGAAAACAAGAACCCCACTTAGGATGTGGGGAACAATTCACTCACAGACGAAGCTCCCGCCTGAGACTTCCTCCAGGTGAGTATGTGAATGAGTGAGCGTGTGACAGAGTGCGATGATGATGATGATGATGATGATGATGATGATGATGATGAGTATGTGAGTGACTGAGCGTGTGAGAGAGCGCGAGTGATGATGCTGATGTTGATGATGAGAGAGTGTGAGTGAGTGTGAGTATGAGTGAGTGGTGATGATGATGATGAGTGAGTGAGTGAGTGTGCGAAGGCAGAAGAGGAGAGGGGGTGGGGTGAGGGTTCCTGCGCGGGGTGTGCAGAGAAAACAAGAACCCCACTTTGGATGTGGGGAAATACTTAAAACATATGAAATATAATCCCAAAATAGTCTGGGGACTATTTCGGGGAAATGTTTTGACCTTCTTGGGGCATGTTTGGAATAGTTTTCTATTTTGCGTCGAAAATCCCCGTGTAGGGGGACACGCCCGACATAACGATAGAACATTGCGAACCATCACAGCCAGAGCCCCTAGTCCGATTTGTCCAGGACGTTTGTTCGAGCCATATCGATCCGTGATGGCCCCAGGGCCCGAGACCGAGCGAGAACGCCTGGTGCGGGAGGCCCGTGCGAGCGCACGAGCTGGCCAGCCAGCCGGCCGCTGCAGAACTGCCCCACTCTGAAAGCCGACTGTACTTCCGCTCTGTCCGTTGAGCAGGGACCGACCGTCCCGGCATTCCTGTAGTCATACCACGCAATGTTCTTAGAACCCCACACTGTTCTTCAAACAAGAACCGTGCTCTTAGAACATAAGTCCCATGTGTTAAAACAAGAAAATCTCCGCCAGAAATGTTCTAAGAGCATGTCTTGGGAACCACGAAAAAGGTTCTTAGGACAATGCTCGGTGGGGCTATAGGCGAGCCGGGACGCTTCGCCACGGCTTGCGTCCGTCCATCCCGCGGACGCAAACTACTGGCAACTCTGATTGCTGCCACGCGCGCCACCACAGCAACGAGAAGCATCTGGAGGCGTCGGAGGACACCGTGGCCTCGACCTCCGGCGGGCTCGGGAGACATGTGGCCGCCTCCAGGTGGGGCCACCACAGGGTGCCGACACCACTGCTCCGCGGACCTCTCCCGGGGTGCGCTCCGAGCGCACTTCCGAGGCGAATCCGGCGGAGGCGACGAGGGCCTCCGAGGAGGTCCGACAACGGGGAAAACGGGGCAAGGGTAGAGATATGGAGACCGCTTCTTTATTGTTTTGGATGACGGCTGTTACCTCCTCCTCCTCCTCCTCCTCCTCCTCCTCCGCCTCCGGGGGGGGGGGATTTGGGCCGGCGGGTAATGGTAACGGCGGCCGCGGCGTGCGCCCGCCAGGATGCGTCCGCGCCATCGGCACATCAGTTGCCATAGGCCATAGCTACCTGCTGAGAGGAGGGTGGTCCGCCCTAAACCCTAGATCGCAGCCCCCTTCGCCTCCCTCGGGATGCCCTCGGGAGGCTGCGGATGCGCCCTGAGGGAGGGAGCTTACCGTAAAACACGCGACACTTGCTCCTTTGGGCCCTCCCAAGGGGGCTGGTGTCAGGTGTTTTATCATCAACTCCCTCCCTCGGGGTGCCCTCGGGAGGCTACGGATGCGCCCCGAGGGAGGGAGTTTACAGTAAAACACGTGACACTAGCTCCTTTGGGCCCTCCCAAAGGGGGCTAGTGTCACGTGGTTACGGTGAACTCCCTCCCTCGCGGTGCCCTCGGGATGCTGCGGATGCGTCCCGAGGGACCGTAAAACACGCGACACTAGCTCCTTTGGGCCCTCCCAAGGGGGCTAGTGTCACGTGTTTTACGGGAAGCTCCCTCCATCGGGGTGCCCTTGAGGGGCTGCGGATGCGTCCCGAGGAAGGGAGCTTACCGTAAAACACGTGACACTAGCTCCTTTGCGCCCTCCCAAGGGGGCTGGTGTCACGTGTTTTATCATCAACTCCCTCCCTCGGGGTGCCCTCGGGAGGCTACGGATGCGCCCCGAGGGAGGGAGTTTATAGTAAAACACGTGACACTAGCTCCTTTGGGCCCTCCCAAAGGGGGCTAGTGTCACGTGTTTTACGGTGAACTCCCTCCCTCGGGGTGCCCTCGGGAAGCTACGGATGCGCCCCGAGTGAGGGAGTTTACCGTAAAACACCTGACAGTAGCTCCTTTGGGCCCTCCCAAGGGGGCTAGTGTCACGTGTTTTATAATCAACTCCCTCCCTCGGGGTGGCCTCGGGAGGCTGCGGATGCGCCCGGAGGGAGGGAGTTTACAGTAAAACACCATGACACTAGCTCCATTGGGCCCTACCAAAGGGGCTAGTGTCACATGTTTTACGGTAAACTCCCTCCCTCCCTCGGGGTGCCCTCAGGAAGCTGCGGATGCATCCCGAGGGAAGAGACATACCGTAAAACACGTGACACTAGCTCCTTTGGGCCCTCCCAAGGGGGCTAGTGTCACTTGTTTCACCGTAAACTCCCTCCCTCGGCGTGCCCTCAGGAGGCTACGGATGCGTCCCGAGGGAGGGAGTTGACGGTAAAACACGTGACACTAGCTCCTTTTGGCCCTCCCAAGGGGGCTAGTGTCCAAGTTTTACGGTAAACTCCCTCCCTCGGGGTGCCCTCGGGAGGCCAGGGGGGTTGCACTCTAAACCTTTCACCCCCGAAATACGCACGATCGGTAGCGTTACCCGTGGAAGGGGTATTGAGCCCGGGTAAGAAGCGTTACCCGCCAGAGGAAAAACACACACACACAAAAACCGCTCTCATGGGTACCTTTTCCTCCTCTGACAACAGCAGCATCCAATGACGCGCACGCGGCGGCCTCGAGCAGCCCGTGAGACCCGGACCTCGGGGACCTCGCGGCGTCCCTGCCTGCCAAAGCCCCGTCTGCCAACGGGTCCCGCCGCCGCAGGACGCCGCGGGACGCCGACTCCGGCCGAGTGCTTCAAGGAGGCACGCCCCCGGCCCAGACGAAACACGTCGCGCGCCGCCTTCCAACTCCCCCGTCCTCCTCCTCCTCCTCCTCCTCCTCCTCCTCCTGTCCTCCTCCTCCTGTCCTCCTCCTCCTCCTCCTGTCCTCCTCCTCCTCCTCCTCCTCCTCCTCCTCGAAGAAGAAGAAGAAGAAGAAGAAAAAGCCTCCAAGAGGGCCCCAAAATTGCCCAAGACGGCCCCGAGCGACGGCGGTGGCCCAGGAGCGACGGCCTGGTCGGGCAGGAGGGGGAGGCGGACGGACGGACGGACGGCACAGCGGGCGCCCAGGCGGTGCACGGACGGAAGCGGCAAGGCGTGCGAAGGCATCTCCCACGGCCAGACGCCGCACGCGAGGAGCTCGTAGCACACCCAAGGGGCAAAAGGGGAAGGGAGAAAGAGAGGGGGGAGAAGGGGCAACGAAAAAGGACGCGCAAGCAATCACGAGCACATCGTGGGCGTCCCTGCAGGGGCCGTCCACGCGGGGCACTCGCAACTCATGGCCCAGAGGCACGTGCGCGGCCCATGGCGGGGGGCGACCGAGGGACGCACTAAGCTGAGAAGATGGGGACAGGAAGTCTGAGAAGATATTATGGCCCTGGCCTTGAGACCCACCACCACCACCACCATCACCACCACCACCACCACTACCATGGGTAGGCGAGGGGGAGGAGGAGAGGAGGAGGAGGAGGAGGAGGAGGAGGAGGAGGAGGAGGAGGAAGAGGAGGAGCAGGAAGAGGAGGAGGAGGGTGGAGGGGTTCACCCATCGGGACAGACTACCACAATCATCGAGGCATGCGCCCAGGCGGGGCCGACTTCGAGCACCCTCCTCCTCCTCGTCCTCCTCGTCCTCCTCCTCCTCCTCCTCCTCCTCCTCCTCCTCCTCCTCCTCCTCCTCCTCCTCCTCCTCCTCCCCCTCCCGACTGTTGCTGGGAGCTCCACTGGGGCATCCCGAGCCAGGGAGGTTGTTCGGGCGGGTGGTTCGGGCTTGGCCTGAAAAGCCCCCCAAGCGGGGCCTTACTGCCCCGCGGGGCTATTCGGGCTTTCCCCTTGGCCCGAATAAGCTCCCCTAACCTCCGTTTCTGGTGGTGTGGCTCCAGGGCGCCAGAGCAATGGGGCTTTGTTCGTTCGGGCTTGGCCCGAAAACACCCCCCGAACGGAGCCTTACCGCCCCACGGGGCTGTTCTGGCTTCCCCTGGGCCCGTAGAAGCTCCCGTAACCTCCTGTTTGGTGCTGTGGTGCGCCACCAGGGCACCATATAAACGGGGGTGCACGTGCTTGGCCTCAAGCACCCCCCCAAACAGGGCCTTACTGCCCCGCGGGGCTGTTCGGGCTTTCCCCTTGGCCCGAACCACCTCCCCTGACCTCCTTTTCTGGTGCTGTGGTGCGCGCCGCGGTTGCTCAATACGTGTGTTCGGCGTGTGTGTGTGTGTGTGTGTGTGTGCTCGGCGAACAGGATGTGCACGCGTACCCGACAAGGGCGTGCGGCAGACGTGCTTTGCCCGTGTGCTCCCGCTTATTGCCCACGCACGTGCGTAGGTACGCATGCGGGTGTGATGATCTTGCGCTTGGGCGCACACCGTGGGGACTACGACGCCGCCCCCCGCGCACCCCGACCGCGGCCAGCACACCGAGCACAGTGGCGCACGCCTGCAGGCTCCCAGTGGATGCGACTGGGGGAGCTGGCGGTGGCAGAAGACGCTCGTCCAATCCCTTCTGCATTTGCTTGCGCTCCACATTCTTGT
>CAUYUJ010015998.1:220202-252702 GCA_963575745.1 Prorocentrum cordatum | reverse complement strand
TGGCGGAGCCGTGGGAAAACGGCACATGTTCCGCCTGCGGCCAGTATCACAGAAGAGGAAAGATGCACAGCGGAAGGCGGGATAAGGGAGAGCCGAGCAAGGAGGATGCGGGATCGAAACCCGGAGGAAAGAATGTGTGGGGGAACATAACGGTACCAATAGCGCTACTCCCCAGACTTCCTCTGGGGTGCGTCCTCACTAGGATTTCGAAGCGAATCAAACTGCGGAGACAAGGAATGGGCGGCGGTATCGGTGCATGTACTCTTCTGAGCAGAAAGGATGAGGCAAGAGGGCTTAAGAAACTCGGAAGCGCAATAATCCGATCCGGCATGATATGACCCGTGACACTGCTTTCGTCCTGCCTGGTTACCGAAGCAGGTACGGTACATGTGTTCGACCGGCCAAGAGAGCCAGCTACTCTCCGAAGCTGATGTGATGGACTGGCTGCCGCCACATCGCTGTATTCACACATCCAATTCAAACACACACACACATATATATATATATATATATTGCGTGCCACCAGATCATAATTTACCGCCATATCCGAGCCAGCACTGAGATGACCATCTTTCAATATATCGAGACATTCATACGTTGTCATTCAGCAACCAAGGGTAAAGGTGTAACAGCAAACGATTGAGATGCAAACGGCGAAACTATTCACGTAGCAAGTTACTGGTTTGAAACGCCACATCGTATGCTTCAGGTGCTAGCAACACATGTCGTGAGCACTGCTTCATCCCAGTGAAGCTCACACAACCGATGACATCCCAGTGGGCTCAATACGATGAAACCAAGCACAGTACGCGTGGATCTTACCAAAAACACGCACCAGCGACAGAACCCTCGACCTGCAATTTTGAACTCGGCCACGAACGGCCGAGATATCCCCAACAGAGAGTCACTGCTAGTCAGCGTCCACATATTCACAGGATCCGATCGCCCCCAGAGGTTGAGCAGGGACCGACCGTCCCGGCATTCCTATAGTCCTACCACGAAATGTTCTTAGAACCCAGAAATGTTCTAAGAACAGAAACGATGTTCTTAGAACAAAAACCCGATGACTTAAAACAAGACAGACTCCGCCAGAAATGTTCTAAGAACATATTTCGTGGGAACCGCAGACGGTTCTCAGAACATTGCTTGGTGGGGCTATAAGCGAGCCGGGACGCTTCGCCACTGCTTGACTGTTCACGTGATCCGATCGCCCCCAGAGGCGGCACCTGCGAGGCCACGGAGCAGCTGCCCGGCGCCGCGCAGCGCAGCGCGAGCAGCAGGCCGCTCTGCCGCGGCACGGCCAGCGGCAGCCCGGAGGCCAAGGTGAGCCTCTTGGAGGCCTCCTGTGCGGGCAGCGCGCGCGCGCGGGGGCCGCCGGCGGTGGCGACGAGGGCGCGAGATGATTGACCACAAAAGGACCCCTAACATTATGTCGGGCGTGTCCCCCTACAGGGGGATTTTCAAAGAAAAATGCTCCAAAAAGGTCAAACATGCTCCAACAAGGCCAAACAATATTTTAAAAATAATCCTCAGACTATCTTCAGACTATGTTTTGATTTTTGTTGGGGGGTATTTTCATTTTTAGTCGAAAATCCCCCCTGTAGGGGGACAGGCCCGACTTAACCCTAACACTTTGGGAGGGGACCCAAGTTAGAAAGGCCAAAACCATCATCGGGGATGGGGGGTCGTCTCTGCAGACGTCTCAGACCAAACCCGCCCAGAAGGATGACCCCTGATGCCACGGCGGGGACCTCGGCGAGGCCACGCCTTCCTCGCGTTCGTGAGGTTCAGGGGTCCTTCTGTGCTCGATGGCAAGAGGGCGCCCGCCGAAGAACCATCGGCAGTGAGTGCGCCCCGCCCGCCCCGCCGCCCGCCAGATCGGCATCCTCCCTGGGCCACTCCAACCCGGGCGGGGGAAGGGGAAGGGATAAAGGGAAATTAGGACACACAAATAAATACACACAAATAAAAATAGTCCCCATATTTTCCCATATTTTCTGGGTTTTTGTCTTCCCCACCACTTCCCATATTTTTGCATATTTTCCTGGGAGTCGACGATTAATTGTGTCTGTGTGTTTCTTTCCCTCCTGAAGGGATGGGGGCACGAGCAGAGGAGCGCACGAGCGCACGCACGAAGGGCCACATGGCAGCGCACAGAAACTTGCACGCGGGCGCGTGCACGCCGGCGCGTCCCGCGCGCTCGCTGGGAATCGACGAAGAACGGAGCAAATGCGGTGTGGGATTTGCAGAAGGAGCCCTTGGATATGGAATCCAGGGCCTGGAAGCCAGTGCAACTCCAATCGTGGATCGGCCATGGATATCACCGCCGCCCTCATTGGATCAGTAATCCTCCAGGGTGTGAAGCCTCCTGGGCACATTCCTTAACCAACGCCCCCCGTACTTCACAAGAACTTGTTCAGGAAGAAGGGGCAGCGAGTGGATCCGGGTGGAGGGGGGGGGATAAGCAGAGGAACACACAACTGCATAGGCATGGAAAAACCTTTTCGGGCGCCCGCGCGAATGTCGTGGGTCCGCGCTGGGGTGGCACGCCAGGGGCAGTGTCAGAGTCGCCGTCAGGGAGGGGGGGGCCAGGGGGGGCTAGCCAGAACCAGCCCAAGAAATCCGCGCGGACCTCCGACAGATGAAGCTCATGCCGATATTGTTAGCCTCGAGGAGGAGAGGCTTCGAGGCTTGAGGGCAAAGGTTGCTTTTGGCACATTCTTGGCCCTGACCTGGCCTGCAGAGCCCCTCCGGAGACACGCTTTCCGGGGAATGGCTTCTCATCCCGCCCAGATCATTGTATACCAATGTTTTTTCACCCGCGACCAGTCGCCACCGATCGCGACCGACTTTGAAGCACCGATTCTGAAGAAAATCGGTCGCGACCGATACCAACATTTGACGCAGAATCGGTAGCGACCAGTCTCGTCGGTAGCGAGCTCCTGTTCGACAGCCCCCCGGGGCCCGAGACGGACCCCATCCAGGGGGCCCAGATCGCGGAAGGGCCTCTGCCTCGCCTGGCCGCCAAGCCGCGCTGCAGGGTCCGCGGGGGTGCGGTGCGAGGCGATCGCGCGGGGGGGTGGGGGGACAGGACAGGACCTCCGCCGCCCCGATGCGCAACACGCCACGCGTGGCACACGGATGCGGCACTCGACGCGCGCTCGCCGACGCGCGGGCGAGCACGCCGAGCGCCAGCACGCAGCGCACCGCCACGGACGCCTCGAGCGCGGCACGCGCTGCGCTGCGGTTCGCGACTCTCCGTGCCCTGGCCTCGCCCCTTGACGCGCGCGCGGGTCTTGCCGCTGCCGCGCAGCGACGCTGAACGTACTGGGTCTCTTGCCGGCGCGCAGAGGGGGGTAGGGGGAGAGGGGGAGAGGGCAAGCTAGGTGCGCTCGCGTTATATCTGGCATCCTGCCCCTCCCTCCCATCCCTTACCATGGCGCAGATCCCCTCTCTAGTCGCACAGTCGGATGTCGAGCAGGGCAATGATCCCGGAAGGGTACGCGATGCATTGTAGAGCACGGCATGGCATGGCGCAGAAGAGCACCGCAAAGCGTAGCATCAACCTAGCATTGCATTGCATGCCGTGGCATGGCACGGAAATGACGCCAGCGCTGCAGCGGGAGCACGAGTCGAAACGAGCGGAAGCGCGGAAGTGAGGCCAGCGCTGCAGCGGGAGCACGATGCGGAACGAGCGGAAGCACGGAAATGAGGCCAGCGCTGCAGCGGGAGCACGATTCGGAACGAGCGGGGCCCGAAAATGAGGCCGGCGCCTCAGCGAGAGCAGCATTTTGAAGACAAATGCAGGAAACCTGTGTGTGAAAAAGCAGTACGCGGGGGGGGGTCGGACACTTTCAGGCCGTCATCAGGGGAAGAGGGAGAGTAGTATTCATATTGAGTAATTGTAGAGGAGGAGGAGAAGGAGGAGGAGGAGGAGGAGGAGGAGGAGGAGGAGGAGGAGAGTAGTATTCACATTGAGTCATTGTGGAGGCTTCAAGAGAAGCAGGCTGCCTCTCAGAAGGCGACGGCCCTGCATGCCCAGGAGAGGCCCGCGCCGTCTAAGGAGAGCACAGGGGTGCTTCTGAGAAGGCTTTCCTGAAGGGGCCCCAGGATACAGCGCAAGGCGTGCGAGGCGATCTCGCGTGAGGGGGGGGCGGGGGACAGGACAGGACATGCGGCGACGCAACTCCGCGCGCATGCGGGCAGCGAATCCCTCGGAGGGCGGCGGCGGGACAGGAGCCCCTGCTGGGCGGACCTCGTGGGTCCAGTGCCGCTGGGAGCCGGGGCAGGGCGACGAGATCTGCGCGTACCTCGAGTTTCTTAACAAGCGTCGGGGGGGACGTCACCCCCGCCGGCAGCCCCACATCGACTCCCGTCGCAGGCAGCCACCGCGCACAAAGGCGCTCCGAACCCCGTTGCAGCGCGACGACGAGGCGAGGTTGACCCCCGTCGGGGGGGCCCCCCCCATGCATATTAAGAAACCCAGAGTGCCTATGGGGCATGGGGCCACCCTTCGAGTGGTAAAGAGGTTTTTTTGGGGGATGGGTGCGGCTTTCGGTTGGCGAGTGGCGTCAGGACTGGGAGTGCGTGCGAGGTAGAGAGGGGATCATGAGGAAACTAAGGGGGAAGAGGAGACAGCGCGAGGAGAACGAAGAGCACAGGGGATGCAAATGAGGGAGACAAATAAGGAGCCGAACTCTATACACCGACGCTTTCTGCCGGCCCCGCACTGAAATTCGCACACGAAACGGATCCTGGTGTATACGGGCTCCTGGTGTATACGTGTTTCGTTGCTTCCCTGGGAAAACGGGAAAATACGTATACACCACACCACCCCGACGTCGCCCCCGACCCTCAAAAAGTCTTAGGATTGAATATGCTCCAGTTCCCGAAAAGAGTAGCACGAGGGGGGAGGTGGGAGGGAAAACAGGCGGGATGACGAAGGTGGGGGAGAAAGACGACGACGAAGCGTAACAGGACGACGAAGCGGAACAGGGGGTGAAAAACAAAACTCCTCCCACGTCGCCGGCATCGCAACGGCCGCGACGTCCGACACGAACACCCGCAGGCTGGAGTCGCCGAATCCCAAGGCGGTTTCCGACCCGTCCAGGTCGGTGCAGAGCGTCAACGTCTGCCCCGCCGTCACGTTGGAGGTGTTGAGCGTGATGGTCCACCAGCCCGAGGAATTCGGCGCGAAGTTGGAGGACAGGGTCTGCGTTGAGTTCTCGATTAGCATGGCACCGTCCAGCGCCGTCCTGTCGCAGCTGGTCGAGAGGTACGCCGTGGACGCGGCGGAGCAGCCCTCGCCGCAGTCCAGGCTGACCACCTCGGCCGCGCCGCGCCCGACGCTGGGCGTCCGGAGGACGTCCGTGCCGCTCACGTAGAAGTCGAGGCCGGTGTCCCCCGTGCGCAGCGGCCCGTGTGCGCCGTCCAGGTCGCTGCACAGCCGCAGGTGCCGGCCGACCTGCGCGCCGGACAAGCCGTCCACGTCCACCGACCACGTGCCGTGGCCTGCGGCCACCACCCGGCCGCCCAGCGAGGCGGCGGCCGCGGAGGCTGCGGCGTGGCCGTCGGCGCACGTGTCCATCAGCACGGCTTCTGTCGAGCTGGAGCACCCCGCGCAGGTGAGGCTGAGCTGCTGGCCGGGCGCGGGCCTGACGACCCTGTCGCCCGTCGCCGTCACGGCGGCGTGCGACACTGGGCTCACATACACAGCGAGGCCGGTGTCCCCGGCGCGGTCGCTGTCCTCGGCGCCGTCGAGGTCCAAGCAGACGATGTAGTGGAACCCTTCCAGGAGGCCTCTCGCGTCGACGTCGAAGTCCCACACGGAAGACCGCAGCTCGGACCGGGCTGCCAGTCGCTCCCGGAGGGCAGCAGGGTCTGTCGCAGCCGTGTCGTTGCAGCCGCCGGAGGCCAGGGTGTCGACAAGGTGGCCGAGCGTGCCAGCAGTGCAGCCTGCGGAGCAGCGTACGGTCACTTGCTGCCCGTCCTCGGGCAGCACGGCTCGCGTGAGCGACTCGGAGGCGGGAGTGGCGTACACGTCGATGCCAGCGTCGCCGAAACCCAGGGCGGCCTCATCGCCGTCCAGGTCCACGCACAGCCTGTAGTGCTTCCCGCCGTCGAGGACGCTGGTATTCCATGTCAGCGAGAAGAGGGCGTCCGAGACGTGCTCAAACTGCGCGAGGGCGGTGCCTGTGGGCAGAGCGCTTGCGCGGATCCGCATCCTTCCTCATCCATGCTCCCCCTCCTCTCTGGTCGAATTCCCCGCTGGGACCGCAACACGGCGAGCTGAGCCAGCGGCCCTCCTCCTCCTCCTCCTCCTCCTCCTCCTCCTCCTCCTCCTCCTCCTCCTCCTCCTCCTCCTCTTCCTCCTCCTCCTCCTCCTCCTCTCACACGGCGGGCTGAGCCAGCGGCAGCTCTAAATTCGTCTCCGCACCCGTCCCGGGGCCATAACGCCCCCGTTGCGTCCGAGCTGCGCCCGCCGCCGTGGCGATGAAAGACCTCCGCGAGGGCCAGCTGCACCGCTATCTCGACTCGTCCACTGGCAGGTGGATCTTTGCTCGAGGAAAAAATTACACCAGAGAAAAAGCCCAATCAGTGGATGATTTGTAATGGGATCGATAAAGAGACCGATCGATGAGGAGATCGACCAGGAACTCGGGAACCCGGGAACCCAGAACCCAGCGAAATCGGCCCGGAACCAGTGACCAGGAACCTGGGAACCTGGAACCTGGGAACCCAGCCGGCCATCAAAATCGGCGGGAGAAGTTTCGCCAAAGCTTTCAATATCCGCTAGGACCCCTTCAGTGCAAGCACTGATTGGGGAACCACGGCACAAACATAAATTCTCGGAGGTCCACGCGGATCGAGGACGCCGGCGGCGCATCACCGGCCGCTCCCTGGGAGTTTGTCGAAGTGGTGCGCAGCATGTCTGGGTCTGTGGGTCGGAGTCCTCATGGACGGTTTTGGGGGGTTGTGAGAGGGCTGTCGGGAGCCTCTGCGGCGCAGTCTGGTAACTCGTGGGGGTTCCCTGGGAGCCTCTCCGGGGCCTCTTGGAGTTGTCTTGGGGGTGCTTCGGTGCCTGTGGAGACCCCCTGAAACCCTTGCGGCGGCCTCTAAGGGTT
The DNA here is from genome assembly GCA_963575745.1 of Prorocentrum cordatum. Lineage (NCBI taxonomy): Eukaryota > Dinophyceae > Prorocentrales > Prorocentraceae > Prorocentrum > Prorocentrum cordatum. The sequence goes on along the minus strand of CAUYUJ010015998.1, from coordinate 245,578 downwards.
TCCCGGAGCCTTCTTGGCCTTCGGCCCATCCCGCCGCCGCGCTTGGGTTGTGAGTCAGAGTCCCGATGGGCGCTTCTTGGAATTTCCTCGGAGGGCTTTAAGGGTCGTGTGCTTTGGAGCCTCTTGAGGGCGTCATGCGGACCTGTTGGGGCTGCTGGGTGATGCTCTTCGAGGCTCGTTGGGACGCCTTGAAGGCGCGTGAGGTGCTCTAGAGGCCATCTTCGGCGTCTGGGAGTGATCCCGCCACCTTGCCTGAGTTGTGGGGCACGGTCCTCATGGACGCTTGTAGGAGTCTCTTCGGAGAGCTCTCGGGGTCCTCTGAGGCTTTTTGGGACGTCTTGAAGGCGCGTAAGGGCCTCTAGAGGCCGTCATCGGTGTCTTGGAGTGATCCCGCCACCTTGCCTGGGTTGTGGGTCAGAGTCCTCATAGACGCTTGTCGGAGTCTCTTCGGACAGCTCTCGGGAGCCTCTGCGGGGTATTTTAGGAGCCTCTGGGGAGCCTCCTGGAAGCTTCTTGGGAACTGCTTCGGGCCCTCTTGGGGGCCTTTGAGGTTTTTTGGGACGCCTTGAAGGCGCGTGAGGGCCTCTAGAGGCCATCTTCGGCGTCTGGGAGTGATCCCGCCACCTTGCCTGGGTTGTGGCTCAGAGTCCTCATGGACGCTTGTAGGAGTCTCTTCGGACAGCTCTGGGGGGCTTCTGCGGGGCAGTTTAGGGGCCTCTTGGGGGCGTCCCAGGGGCTTCTTGGAGACCTCTTGGGGCCCTCTTGGGGCCTCTTGGGGCTCTCTTGGGGTTTGTTGGGGGCCTCCGGGGGGGCCTCTTAGGGCCTCCTGGGGGCCTCTTGAGCCGAAAGCTCGAAATGTTCATTCGGGTTCCCCTTCTGGGCCTCCTCTTGGGGCCATCCTGGGGCCCCTCTTGGGCCGTCCCGGGGGCCTCGTGGGCGGTCTTGGGGCCCTCTTGGGCCGACTTGGGGCCGTCTTGGGGGCCTGTTGGGCCGTCCTGGGGCGATCTTGGGGGCCTCTTGGGCCGTCGTGGAGCGTGGGTAAGCCGAAATGGCGTGAACGTGAAAATCCTTCAAAAACCTTAGGAAAATCAATGATTTTTGCTTCTCGGGGCTGTCTTGGGGGTGCTCTTGGAGCCCTCTTGGGCCGTCTTTCTTGAAAGCGTCTTGGGCCGTCTGGAGGCCATCTTGGGCGTCTTGGAGCGATCTGGAACCGTCTGGAGGCTCTCTTGGACTGCTCGGGACTCTCTTGGACCGGCTTGGGGCGCCCTTGGGTCGTCCCCGGGCCGTTTGAGACCTTGAGGGGGGGGGGGCCGGCGGCAGAGTGGGGCCCCCTCGGAGGGACTTTGAGGAGGTTTTTGACCAGGCACTGGAGAAGGGGGCCAAAGACTGTGCCAGACACTGTGTCAGAGAGGTCTCGCACGGCCCACACCGCAGGGCGGGAGCGGCCGGATTTCTTGGATATCGGCGCCTCTGGCGCCGACCCTGGCGCGCTCGGCGCGCCAGGGAAGGGGGTCCAGCGCCGATCCAGGAAATCCGCGCGGGCCCCCAAGAATGCGCGTTTACATGCCATCGTTTCCTCCTCAATGTGCACTTTCGGGGAGACGTAAGACTCGGGTACGGGGGACTCGGGTTGGCCTGACGGGGCCATCATAAAAATGCCGAGACCCAATCTGAAATCTGACGCGAGCTCCCGCTGCAAACACCCCACAAAAACTGGACCGTCAAAACCCAGGACGCGCTCGTCAGAAAACGCCGGCAAACCCAAACTCCGGCGCACTCGAGTCTTACGTTTCCGCGACCTTTTTTGTCAGGAGGAGGGAAAGGAGGAGGAGGAGGAGGAGGAGGAGGAGGAGGAGGAGGAGGAGGAGGAGGAGGAGGAGGAGGAGGAGGAGGAGGAAGGAGGAGGAGGAGGAGGAGGAGGAGAGGGAGGAGTCTTACCTTTCCCCGACGCTTGCCCCCCTCGGAGCACCGGCGGCCGGCACGTAACTGCCCTTGAGTGCCTGCGCGGCGTACAGCGCCACCGCGTGCTCCGCCGCGCTGGTCTGCGCCCGCACGCCGCTGCCGGCGCCCGCGTCGCAGGCAGTGGCGAGATGCCGGCTACGCGCAGGAGCTCAGGAGGAGGAGGGGGAGGCGGAGGAGGAGGAGGGGGAGGCGGAGGAGAGGGAGGAGGAGGAGGGGGGGGAGAGGGGGGGGGGGAGGGAGGAGGAGGAGGGGAGGAGGAGGGAGGAGGAGAAGGGGAGGAGGAGGAGGAGGTCCTCCTCCTCCTCCTCCTCCTCCTCCTCCTCCTTCTCCTCCCCCTCCTCCAGGAGGGCGTCCGCGGAGGAGCCGACCCCTCGGGTCGGGCGACGGTCGGGGACAACAGCTTGCATACGTCAGGTTTGCGTCGTGACGACCCCGGCACTGGTTTCTGGCACCGCGGGGATCGTTCAACCTTTGACGATCTAGCCGCTTCCGAAACGTCAGATCGCTCAACCATCGAACGGTTCTGGGTCGCCGGCGGCGTTCAACGTTGAAGGCCAGCGGCGGGGTCGCCGCTGGTCGAGACGACGCGAGCCGACCGTAAATAAATAATATGTCGGAGGTTCGCGAGGAGGTTCGCGAGGATTTCTCGGATCGGCGCCAGAGGCCCCTTGGCGGCGCCTCTGGAGCCGCCACTGGCGCGCTCCACGCGCCAGGGAGGCGGGCCCAGCGCGGATCCAGGAAATCTGCGCGGACGTCCAAAAGTTTATGTTTACGCATCGTTCCTCCCTCCAGAGATCGGGAGCGGCCAAGAGGGGGGTGTCCAAGAGGGGGGGGGGGGGGGGGGGGGCAAATCGTGACCGGCGGCATGTGCGCGGCCCAGCGGGGGGGCCAGGGACGTAACGAAATAAGAAGGGGCGCCATGAATCTGGGGAAATATCAGGGCCCCCCCCGCCATGACATCCACCCCCCCCCTAGTCATCACCGGGAGGGGGGGGGGAGGGGGAGGGGGAGGGGGGAGGGGGGAGGGCGAGGGGAGGGGGAGGAGGAGGGGAGGGGGAGGGGGAGGGGGAGGGGGAGGGGGAGGGGGAGGCCCCCTCTTTTCCGCCCCCGATCCTCCCGCGAGGCAGCGGAGAAACCGGGGCCACTGCCGCCGAGAGCCGCCCCGCGGCAGGGGCCGGGCCCCCTTCGCGGCGGCCCGCCCGGGCGCCTCCCGCCACGAGCCGACCGACACCCGTCGGGCGTGCCGCCGCCGAGGCCTCGGCCCCGCCGAGGGGCGCTCTCGGTGGCGGTGGGGCCACGGTCCCGTCGGGCAGGCCCTCCTTGAAGGGGCCCTGGGGCACACAAAGAAGTACACACAAACAAAAGGATTCCCCATAGTTTTTGTCCATGTTTTCTGGGTCTTTGTCTTACCCCCCACCTCCCATATTTTCCCATATTGTCTGGGGCATCGAGGATAAATTGTGCCCGTGTGTTTTTTCCCTCCTGAACTCCTGCAGGCGGCTTTTGGAAGAAGAGCCAGAACAGCCGAACAGTACTCAGGGACGGTCGGAAAGAGTCAGAGCATCGTCCCCTGACTATTGTTTTGGACTACTTCCGAGCACTCCTCCCGTGGAGGGCGCCATGCCCGACTTCAGGGCACGGTCGGGGAAGCTTCTGCGCCGCGCGCCTCGCGGAGGCGGCCCCCTGCGGCACACGCCGGGCGCTGCGGGCGCTCCGGAGGCGTGCCGCTCGCTCCGCGGGGGGGCCTCCGCGGGGCCAGATAGAGGTCCCGGTCCGTGCTGGGAGCGGGTCGCGCCGCATCGTCGTGGGCCATGGCTGGCAGCACCTGTGCTTCGAGTAGTGGATCGATTACAACATTGGTTTACCCCGAAATGGCTGTTCTCGTGCTATCTAGGGAAAAGACTTAGAAGTCTCAGTCGATTTGCGAACGTTCAACGCGTTCGTCGTAGATCCGACTGGGGAAATCAGTTCTGGGGTAATTCAATTCTGCAGACGATCCCCTACTCGAATGTTGCATCCTCGGGGGACCTTGTCTGTCCCGTCGCGGCCCTATCCGCGTCGAGTCCATGTCGGACTCGACGCGGATCCGTGTCGAATCCGTGTCGGATCCGCTTCGAGTCCACGCCAAATCCGCGCACAATTCCCCTGGCGAAGAAACCAACCCATCCTGCAAGCGTGGAAGGTATCCACAAGACCACTCGCTGCACAAGATCTCTTTGGGGGGGGGTCGCAGGTTGCCATTGAAAATCGGACCCGGATCAGCATGCAGTCACGCGACTTCATTCACACGCGGAGGCTAGCAGTGCACACGGCGCGAAACACAAGGGCGGGGACTGTGGGAGCAGAAGGGATCATGGGCAACCTCACCTCTGAGCCACACCGCGTCGCGGATCATGCGCCATGCTCGTGTAGGGTGCACCAGGAGGGACCCGAGTCACCATGCGGACGCAGCCACTGGGGCCTTTCGGTGGAGCTCCCTATGGGGCCACGAAGCGTGTGAGGGGTGTGCCCGAAAGGGACCCGAGCCACCATGCGGACGCAGCCACTGGGACCTTCGGTGAGGCTCCCTATGGGGCCACGAACCACGAAGCGTGTGAGGGGTGTGCCAGAAGGGGCCCGAGTCACCGTGGGGACGCAACCACTGAGGCCTTCGGCGAGGCTCCCTACGGATCCTCGAAACGTGTGAGGGGTGTGCCAGAAGAGACCCCAGTCACCATGCGGACGCAGCCTCTGGGGCCGTCGGTTGAGCTCCGTATGGGGCCACGAACAGACCCGAGTGACCGTGCGTATGCAGCCACAGGAGCCTTTGGTGGAGCTCCCTGTGGGGCCATGAACCGTGTGAGGGGTGCGTCGAAACGGTGATGAGACTGATGATGGTGGTGGCGATGGTGATGTTGTTGAAGATTATGGTGGTGGTGATGACGGTGGTGATGATGATGCTGATGCTGATGCTGATGCTGATGATGATGATGATGATGATGATGCTGGTGATGATGATGATGATGATGATGATGATGATGATGATGATGATGATGATGATGCTGATGATGATAATGATGATGATGCTGATGCTGATGATGATGATGATGATGATGATGATGATGGTGATGATGCTCATGGCGAGAGGGAAGCAGAGGATGAGGACGTGGAAGGAGGGGTGAAGAGGAAGAGGAGGAGGACGGGGACAAAAAAGGAAGGAATGAAGGAAAGAAGGTGACGCGCGGCGCTGCGAATTCAAAACGAGGACCCGACACACAGGAGGGCTGGAAACAATACAATTTTCTGGGGGGACAGGCGAGGTCCCTCGAAGATGCAACGCAACGTTAGGTCGGGCATGTCCCCCTACAGACGGATCTTGGGCCAGAAACAGTTTAAACAAACTGTTCGGAACATACTCCAAACATGCAACAAATACTCAACACATCGTCCACATATTCTTGTTTGACTATGGTTTGGTATTCCTCCTGTAGAGGGACACGCCCGACTCAAAGACGTAGCGGCACGACACGCGCAGCCAAACAACGCTCACGGTCGCAAGGAAGAGGGGGTTCGAGAACCCGCTCTCGCAGCTCGCTTCCCTGGCCCCTCCCGACGCCAGGGTTCCACGATGGGCAGCCTTTCCACCACCGCTGCTGCCACAGGCAGGCGAGGGAGGAGGAGGAGGAGGAGGAGAAGGAGGAGAACGAGGCAGGCGAGGGAGGAGGCGAGGGAGGAGGCGAAGCAGGCAGGCGAGGGAGGAGGCGGAGGAGCAGAGGAGGACCTCCTCATCCTGCTCCCGCGTCCTGCTAATCTGTGGTGGTGGTGGCGGAGGAATGGGCCCACCATCACACGCCGCAGATTTTGGCCCCCACCCCCCGCCATTCGCATCCGCCCTCTCGTCCGACCCGACCGGGGCGGCGTGGCCTGCCGACCGTTGTGCACCGCAGCATGCGGCAGCAGCGGCCGCCGGGCTTGGGGCTGGTTCCCTTCCGACTCGGGCAAACTTACGGCTGGTTCGCCTCGTGTCGACCCCGGGCTTTGGTTCCCGGCACCGCGGGGATCGCTCAGCCTGGAACGATCGGCGACTCCTCGGTCGCCCGATCGTTCCATGGAGGCCGACTCTGGGCCACTGGCGGCGTTCAACCTTGAACGCCCGCGGCCAGGTCGCCGCCGGTGGTCGAAACGACGCGAACCTGCCGTACTCACATGGCGCCCCCCCCCCCCCGATCCCCCCCCCCTCTCCGCCGTCTGTTCGAGCAGCGCTGGGCCGAAAGGGCGCGCAGGCGAGCCCTGACTTGCGTGATCCTGCCTCCTTGTCGGGCATCGCCCTGCCCCGCCTCCCCTTCCCCCCTCCCCGTTCAGGCAAGCAGCCCTGCCCGAATCTCAAGAGCAACAACCTCTGCCGCTCCTTCCGCCTCCCCCCCTGAAGCCGAGGAGCGCCAAGGAGGCCACTCCGCCAAAGTGGGTTATCGCCCTTGCGCGTAGCCAGAGATAGGCGGACGCGGCCGTAGAGCATCCCCCTGGCGCGGGCAGCGGCTCGCCGTAGTCGACGGTGAAGGTGTATTCGGCAGTGGGTCCCGTGTTCGGCGGGGAGGCGGTGTCCTGCTGGGGAAGAAGTAGGAGGAGGAGGAGGAGGAGGAGGAGGAGGAGGAGGAGGAGGAGGAGGAGGAGGAGGAGGAGGAGGAGGAGGAGGAGGAGGAGGAGGAGGAGGAGGAGGAGGAGGAGGAGGAGGAGGGAGGAGAGGAGGAGGGAGGAGGAGGAGGAGGAGGAGAGGAGGAGGGGGAGGAGGAGGAGGAGGAGGAGGAGGCGGAGGAGGAGGGGGGGACCCCGAGCGTGGGAGCCGCTGGGCGCCCGCCGGGGCCGCCGTGGGGGCCCGGGGCCGTGCGGGCGCCGGCCGGGCCGCTGCCCTTCTGGCCGGCCTCTTGCCATCCTCCCTCCCGCCCTGTCCGCCGTGCCCTGCCTCTTGCCTCCTGCCCCCTCCTGCCTCCTCTTCCTCCTCCTCCTTCTCCTCCTCCACTCCTCCTCCTCCTCGTCCTCCTCCTCCTCCTCCCCCTTCCTCCTCCTCCTCCCCTTCCTCCTCCCCTCCTCCTTCCCTCCTCCTCCTCCCTCCTCCCTTCCTCTCTCCTCCTCCTCCTCCTCCTCCTCCTCCTCCTCCTCCTTCTCCTCCATCTCCCTTGCTCTCTCAATATCTCTCTTACTCTCTCTCTCTCTTTCTCTCTCTGTCTCTCCAGTCCCGCCCGCATCCCGCCGTCTGCCAGGGCGGCCCTTGCGGCGCTCGAGGCCGGGCCACGTGGCCCGTGTGCCCCCCTGTGGGACGGGGAGCACTTCTGCTCCGGGTGCCGCGGCGCGGTTTCCTGCGCCGCGGCATGCTGCGCACGGCCAGCTGACCTAACGTGTCGCTCGGAGTCGCTGGGCGGGCGGGTGTGATGAACTCGCTCGGGACGTTATTTTTGTTTGCTTTACTTTTTTTTTCAACCATCCCCAGTTGAAGCGTTCAGGCTCGTAGCGTTTGGAGCGCTGCGGGGAACCCAGCGGCCTCTTGGCAAGTCCCAGGGGCTCTGGGAGGCACGGCGAGATCAGAAGGACGAGCTCGCGCGGGGCGCGGGCGCCCCGGGCCGGAGGCGCGACGAGCGCGTCGCGCCGAGGCGGCGCGGGCCGGAGCCAGCGGACCAGGGCGTCCAGAAGCGTAGCGGGCCAGAGCCAGCTGACGGCGTGTTGCTCAGAGTCCCTGGGCGGGCGGGTGGCATGAGCTCGCGCGTGACGCGGGCGCCCTGGGCCGGCGACGCGACGAGCGCGTCGCGCCGAAGCGTAGCGGGCGCCCGCGGAGTGCTGGTGGTGGCAGCGTCGCGCCCGCCATGGCAGAGCCAGCGAGGCCCCAGAAGCCCCGGGCACCCTGGAGGCGAGCTTCTCGGCAGGGGCCTCCGCTCTCTACATTCGGCGGTGGGCGAGCCTCCCTTTGTGAAGGGGCCCCAGGATACACAAATAAATACACACAAATAAAAAAACATATTTTCTCATGTTTTCTGGGTTTTTGTCTTCCCCCCACTTCCCATATGTTCCCATATTGCCTTGGGAATCGAGGATTAATTGTGTCTGTGTGTTTCTTTTCCTCTTGACTTTGGTGAGCCACCCTTCAGTGAAAGCGGCCTGGGACCGAAGCCGACGCGGACGTGGACCCCGAAAAAGGACGGCCGCGCCGCCCTCGCGAAGCGAACGCGGCCAATCCGCTCATCGACGTGTCAGGGCAGGAGGTCTGTCGACCTCCGATGTATGGCCCCCGGTCCGCTCCATGTTCCCCTTCGGAATTTCACCGGGACGCCACCAGACGGCCAGGAGGGCGCCCAGGAGGCCTGCACAACGGCCCCGCTGGATGCCCCCCGACGAGGGCCTCACAACATACCCTCTTGGCCCCTCAGGGGCCGGGCCCGCACTGCCACTGCGAAGTGGAGAAGAGAGAGAGAGAGAGAGAGAGCAACAAAGAGAGAGAGAGAGAGATATTACAAAAACAAACAAACAAAAACTGGAGAGGAGGGAGGAGGGATGAGAAGGAAGCACGGATCAGGTCGGGCATGTCCTCCTACAGGCGGATTTGGAAAGGAAAAAAAGGAATAGTCGAAAGATCATCAAACATGATAGGAGGAACTAAAAAACTACCCCTGACAATTCCTTGACTACCTTTGAATATTCTTCCTACAGAGGGACATGCCCGACGTAAGGCAAGGAGAGATCAGGAGGTAACGCAGAGGGAAGAATGGTTGCCTGCCCCCCTCCCCCATTTCCCCCTTCCCCCTTTCCCCTTCCACTCCCCACTCCCCCTTCCCCCCCCTCTTCCTTCCCCCTTCCCCCTTCGCTCTTCCTCCTTCCTCCTTCCCCCTTCGCCCTCCCCCTTCCCCTTCACCCTTTCCCCCTCCCCCCCCTTCCCCCTCCCCCCTCCCCACTATTCCCCCTTCCCCCAGGGTCCAACATCCCGTTCGAGGAGGCAGGGGTATCCGGGCTCGCCGGCGCACCGCTGGAGACCCCTGGAGCTTCCAAATCTGCCCTCCGTGGCCTCGAAGACGCTCCAAGACGGTCCCGAATCGCCGAAAGATTGGCCCAAGACGCTTACGATGGCTCCAAGACGCCCCAAGACGCCTTCGAGACGACGTGAGAGCCTTTCCAAGAAGGCCCCCAGAGGCAAACATCAATTGTTTTCAATCGGTTTTCAAGGATTTGGGCGTTCTCGCCTTTTCTGTTTTCCGACGCTCCAAGACGGCCCTCGAGGCCCCCAAGAGGCCCCCCAATACAGTCCAAGAGGCCTCCAAGAGGGCCCCAAGTCGGCCCAAGAGCGCCCCCAAAACGGCCCCAGAGGCGCCAAACACGGCACAAGAGGCCCCAAGACGGCACGAAAAACGATCCAAGACGGTCCCGGGTCGCCGACAGATTGGCCAAGACGCTCACGAATGATTCCAAGACGCCCCAAGACGCCTTCGAGACGCCCCCTCGAGTCTTCCAAAGAGGACCTGGGGAGGCAACCATGAATGGTTGTCAATAAGATTCTGGAGGATTTTTCGGTGTTCTCGCCTTCTCAGTTGTCGGAAGCTGGAGGCATTGCAGATGGGGCGGGACGGGTGGGCATCGTTTAACCGACCCCTGTCCCCATGAATGTGTCCTGGGCCCCAATGGCCGATTGACCCCCTAGATGGGGATATGGGCCGTTGCCTCCGGGTTTCGAGATGTGTGTGTGTGTGTGTGTGTGGTGTGTGTGTGTGTGTGTGTGTGTGTGTGTGTGTGTGTGTGTGTGTGTGTGCGTGTGTCCCCAACTGGGGTGCAAGGATGCTGGAGGTTTGGATGGGGATGGAGATGGATATGGGGATCGCTTAAACGATACCGAACGGGTATGGTGATGGGGATGGGGATGGGGATCGGAGAAGCGGACGGCGAGAATGAGGAGGACGCCCAGTGAAAGACCGAGCAGAAGGAGGAGGAGGAGGGGGAGGAGGAGGACGACGACGACGGCGTCGACGACGAGGGATGGCCGGGCGAGGGGGAAGCCCAAGACTGGGAGAAGGAACCTATCGGAGGAGGGCGACGAGGAGGGGGGCAGGAACAGGACCACGACGACGAGGGTGAGAAGCAGGGGGTCGTGCATTACAGCTGGGGCGGGACGGGTGCGGAGGGGGGAGCGGGAGGACCGGAATCGAGGGATGGGAAGAAACAGAAAGCCAACAAAAAGGGCGAGGCAGAACTCCGAGGGCGAGGGGAGGACTGCTGCGGGCGAGAAGGGGGGGGGGGCGCCATGGCTGCAGAGGCGCCCTGCCCTGGCGCGGGGCCCCCCGCCCCCCCCCGGGTCCTGGACGAAGCCCGCCGGCACCTCGCGGAGGCAGAGCGGGCCGGTCGGGGAGCCCAGGCGCGCTTCCTGCCTCCCCTCGCCCCCTCGCCCCCCGGGGAGCGGCGGCGGAGGCAGGCGGAGCCGGGCACCGCGGCAGCGCCAGGGGAGGGCAGCGGGGGGGGAGGAGAGGGGGGAGGGGCGGAGAGGATCTCGAGGGCAGGGGAGAGGAGCGGGAGGGAGCCCGGAGAGGTTGGAGGGAGAGAAGGGCGGCACGGCAGCGGAGAGGATGACGGAGAGGAGGGGGGGCGGCACCAGGCTGGCCGAGACGTGCAGACGACGGACGGGAGCACGAGCCAACTCACGAGCCGCTCGCCCTGAAATAGAAGTGAAGCGGTAAGACACGGAAGCGTCGGAATGAACATCGGCTGGAAGGCTGGGATGGCTGGGGCGCATCTCCCAGAGGAGGCCCTGGGGGCGGGCGCGCCTGAGGCCCGCTCAGTATTAATACCCGTCGACGGAGTCGCTCTCGAAGCTGGACCAGGCGTCCCGGTCAGCAGCGAATCCCGTCCAATTACAATGTCCCACTGTTTTGCAGAAGCGCCGAAAAGTGTCCTCTCACTTCGTGCGCCTGCCGCACGATGGGCGCGTCAGTCTGCCCTGGCCGAAATTTCTCGTGTCCTGTGTCCATTCAGAATCTCTCCAAAAAGAAATTGTCCACACCCACGAACTCGCACTCATTCTCCATACGTGCCCTGCCCATGACAACTTCAGTCGAGCGTAAGCCTTGGTCCACTGTCGAACTCCCACATAGTGCGCCTTTGTCCACGCCCTCTTGGTTGTTCTGGATATCCACTCGTGCCATTGCTCGTGCAGCGTGCGTTGTAAAGCGCACATGTAACGCAGCATCTTGCTCTGAACAGACTGCAAGACACGTAGCTCTGCAGCCCGAGGCGTCCACGAATTCGAACAAGACAAAACACTGCTCCCCACAGAGACATCAAACAGTCGAAAACGGCGCGGGATAGACAACTCCTTGTTCAGCAGCAGCCGCTTCATGACCCAGAACTTACGCCATCCCATAGGGATCCGGTGCTGCATTTCTGCGTTGGTCACGTCGTCCAGGGGCACCACCGTGCCCAGCACTTCCAATGGATCCCCTGCCGCCAGCACGTGCAAGGAGAAGCCAGGGTCTAACTCCACGCCCCCGCGCCGCACCTCCTGCGAACAATTGGTCTGCGCCTTGCATTTTGTGGGGTGTAGGTCGAGCCCTCGTTTCCGCAGCGCCTCTTTGAGTGACAGCGCCGTGCGCTTCAGTGACGGCCATGATCGCGCAACCAACGTCACGTCGTCGGCGAACGCCACGTGCGTGAGACACCTTCCTCTGAGCTCCTGTCCCGCCGCGGTGCCGTGCCCTCTGCGTTGCCAGACGCGGTCGGCTTCCTTCAGAACTTGCATCTTAACCAGGTTGAAAAGCACTGGTGACAGAGGGACCCCTTGACGGACCCCGCGCTGCCCGAGAACAGCCTACTCTCCATGCCTGGGAACACTTGCACGTAGGCCGACAAGTCTCTGCACAACTTCCTGAGGACACCGACAACACCAGCTTCAATATCAGAGTCCGTCGTTGCATCAAACAACTGGGCGTGGTGCGCTCGGTCGAATGCTTTCTCGACGTCCAAAGTTGCCAGCCGCAGCTCTTCTCCCCATTCTGCTGACTTTTCAACTGTCATCCTCAATGCATGCACTGCATCAGCACATCCCCTTCCCCTACGAGAGCCGTATTGTTCCTCTTCCAACTTGTTCTCCACTTGGCCCCGGATGCACTTGTAGAGAACAGTGCTGAACAGCTTCGCCATCACTGGGACGATTGATATCGGCCTGTAGTTGTTCAGCACATGCCTCCCCCCTTTCTTGAACATGACGGACAAACGAGCGAGTTTCCATTCACTCGGTGGCTCCATTCTGCCTTTCAAGATGTCGATGAAAAACACGTAATGGTGTGTATCAAACCGTCATGCTCGGTACATAGAACTCCCGAGAACCGTCGTCACCTCCGGTTTTCCCATTTTCCATTCGCCGGAGGGCTGCCGTGAGTTCCTCTGTCGTGATCTCCGGTGCGTCATCCGTCATGCAGGCCTCGTCGACTGCACCTGTCGTTTCCCATCCTTGGCACAAGTCCTCGTAGCATTGAGCGAACGCCTCTGCAATGCCACCGCAGGCGGAGACGACGACTCCGGCCATGTTCTGCACCTCGGTGACGTTGTCCACTCCAGAGTGTCTCTTCTGAGTTCGGCGTAGGCTCCGTAGGCCGCGCCCCTGCTTTGCGACATCGCGCACTTCGCGGAGATGTCGCTCACGACGTTGCGCCCAGAGCGCTTTCCATAGACGTCTGGGCAAATCCTTTCGAGATTCTGCGTCCTGTTCTTCCCGTCTCCCTCTGCACAAATCGGTAACTTCTTGATTGTGCTTCCGTTTTCCCCTCTTTTCCTCAGCGCCCCCCCGTCGAACTGCTTCAACCACCGTCGCAGCAACGTCCGATAAATCACGATGCTCCTTCAAAAGCCCATTGGTCAACAGAGCGTGGTAGCTTGATGGTTAATTCTGCTCGTCGAACTCCGCCCTCCATACCCTAGGGGGCCTTTGTTTGCCGGCATTCGGCTTTACGCGTGCATCCATTTGCATATCGCGAAAACGGCCCTGTGATCCGAATTACCATCCAAGTCATTCCAAGCAAACGCTGCCGCAACGCAGCCCTGCCTCGACGAACCCACGAAAATGTAGTCGATCTGCCGTTTCTCCCTGGTGCTGCATAGACGATGGCTCCACGAATGCCCCCAAGGATTTGCAAATAAACTGGCAGCCGCAATGAATATGACTCCGTGTAGCCAATGCGCCAAGATGTGGCTGCGATCGTTTCTTCGACCGTCCCCGTACTTCCCGATGACTCGCCAGTCGCCAGTGGGCACTCTCTGGCCCAAGACGGCGTTCGCATCACCCCAAGAACAAAAACATGTTTCTGTTTGCGAGCCTGCTGCAGAAGAAGCACCACGTGGCGCAAGCCAGCATCAAAACCAATACCTGGCGCCCTACTTTGGCACAAGTGCGCCCAAGCAAAAAATAAGACACTGGCCGCAACAGAAGTCCAAGTAAGCAAACTTTTGGCTGCATGCACAAAAATGTGTCTCGGCCCTCCGACTCACCCATTTCCTGTGCAATACAATACCGACGCTCCGCTTAGTTGTAGCACGCGCCAGCGAACAGCACCACATATGGCCAGACTCTAGAAACTTCTCTGTGTTGCTTCCGGAGAAAGGCCCCCTCCTGATACAATAAAACATCCCACCGCGTCCTACAATCCGTATCCATTTCCAGCATATCGGCAACATCTTGAATCCTGCCCTCCGCCATCCCGTTCGCGTTCCAGCTGAGGACGACAAACTCGCCCCCCCCGCATCCTTCTCGATGCCCTGCGCACCCTGCGAAAAATCTGGAGACTCATCCAAAACAAGACCTGCTGGCTTCACCACTCCGGTGTTTTGCAAAATCGTGAAAGGAACATCCCCGCCGACTCCACTATACCTTCCTCTTCCTCCTCCCTGGGACCTCTGCGGCCCTGATTCCTTGCCGTAGAGCTGGTGGAAGTTCTCCTGGTACGCCGCTGCGTCCCCGACGAGCTTCATGCAACCGTCGCTTCACACTTTTTTACCATCGCAGACGGAGCCCAGTGGCGCGACACGACAGACGAGCGACGGACGACAGACGAACGAAAAAGAGGCGGCGCAGAAGAAGGGGGGGAGGGAGGGGAAGAGGGGGGGGGCAGGCAGGGGGCGCCCGCGCCGGCGCAGCCCCGCACTCACCCGAGGGCGCCGCGGCGGCACCGCCGCGGCTGCGGCCGGCGAGCAACCACGCCTACCTCCGCCTGGCAGCGGCGGAGATGCCGGCAGCCATCTGGCCCATCAGCTCGGCGAGGGCTGGGCCAGAGAGCTGGCGCAGCGCGACGTCCAGTCGGCGCTGCAATTGCCGCCGCTTCCCCCCCGTGGGGGCCCGCAGCAACGCCGCCAGCTCCTCCTCGGCCGGCCGTCCGCCCGCCCGGACCAGCGCGCTCACCAACGCCATGTGGTGAACACGAGCCGCCGCCTCCGCGGCCTCCGCACCGCCCGGCACGTCCTCCACCGGGCCTGGCCCGGGAGGGGGGGCGGGCGGCTCCGCAGCATCGGCCAGCCCCAGCGGGGAGCCGGCCGCCTCGACCTCCACCGGGCCTGGCCCGGGAGGGAGGGGCGCATCCAGGCCGAGGGGGCGCGCGAGGGCTGGCCCAGCCTCCGGCGCCTCCATCGGGCAGCGCGGCACCTCGACCAGATCGGCGGCTCTGGGAGGGCAGGTCGGCTCGACCTCTTCCGGCCGAGCCGGTGGGGGAGGCGTCGCGGGGGCAGGGGCCCACCCGCTCCACCGCTGCAGGCAGAGCCGCGCAAGCGCCACCTCGTACCCAGCCGCGGCCCTGGCCCCAGCAAGATGTTCCTCGGCTGGCGCCTTCGCAGCCGCCGCGCCCACGCCAGGGGGCGGTCCGACCAAGGCACCAAGCTCGGCCCCCTCGCGGAGGGCAGAGCAGAGCCGCGCCAGCGTCTCCTCGATGCTGGCCGTGACGCCGGCCTCATGCCCGGGAGGAGCCACCTCCACCGGAGCCGCATGCCCGGGAGGAGCCACTTCCACCGGAGCGACCTCGACCTCGACCGGGCAAGCGGGCCCAGGAGGGAGGGAGGGATCGACGGAACCGAGGGCGTCGTCGATGCTGGCCATGACGCCGGCCGCATGCCCGGGAGGAGCCACCTCCACCAGAGCATCCTCGACCTCGACCGGGCCAGCGGGCCCAGGAGGGAGGGAAAGACCGACTGAGCCGGGGGCGTTGTCGGTGTTGGCCGTGACGCCGGCCTCCTGCCCGGGAGGAGCCACCTCCACCGGAGCAACCTCGACCTCGACCGGGCCGACGGGCCCAGGAGGGAGGGAGGGAACGACAGCAGAACCGAGGGCGTTGCACTCGCCCTCGACGTCGAACTCGCCCTCGTCCATGGGGCAGGCCGCGCCGCCACCCTGCCACGGGCGAGGGCTGCCTTTGCAGCACTGGCGGCTCGGGGCCTGCGTCGGCTGCTGCCGGGGGGGCGTGGCCACTACGACCGCGCGGCGCGCTGCCGGCTGCGCCGCGTCATCCGCGTCGCCGTCGTCGACGTCGGCCCACCGCATACGGGGGCTGCCCGAGCAACCGTCGCTTCACACAGGTGCACGCTTTTCCTTCCACCATACAATGCCCTTCCTATCATTCGTGTCGGTGTCCTTCTTGGCGGAGTCGCCGTCCCCCCCGTTCATCTCGTTGATGGTCCTCACTGCCTTCCTGACTGCTTTCTCCCTTCTCCGCCTCCTCTGAGTTTCCGGTCGTCACATAGATCCTTTTACCCTGGAACTCGTGTTTGTGTCGGGCGGCGGGCTTACCAAGGTAGTCCCACATGGCGTCCACCGTCTCGAAACAAGCTCCACCCCTTTCCGCGAACTTCCCGCCGTACGCAAAAACTTCATCAAACTCCGCCTGCGCGTCCTTCAACGCGGCCTCGAAGAGAACGATGATATCCTTAGCCTAGTGTCGTTGGGAAAAGTGCCGAAAGAGAGCGTGCGATTATGTTCTTCCTCCTTCCCCGTGCTCCTCCTGCCGTTCTGCCCCCCGTTCGGCCTAGGCGGCGTCGCAGCCCCTTTTCACGATATCCGTCACCATCTTGGGCAAGTCCTCCTTCATGCTACTCATCTCCCCCTTGACTGCTTCGACGGCCATGGACGCGGTGTACTTGGCATGCTTGGCGATGTCCTTAGCCTCCTCCCCCTCCTTCATGGTCTTCCTCTTGTCCTTCCTCATGCCCGTCATCATGCCCATCATCTGCTTCAGCATCTGAGTCGCACTCAGTTCGTCATCGTCGTCCTCCATGCCCTCACCCTCTTCCTCTTCCTCTTCTACTTTTTGCTTCTTGTCCTTCGGCGTCGAACCTGTCTTCGAGTCCGCTTTCGTCTTCCCGGACTTGTCCATAGTGACGGCCACCGTCCGGAGCGAGAACATATAGACAGTAGTATACCTTGAGACGGCCAATCCAGATGGTTACTTGAGCCAGATGGTCACTTGAGCCACATGGTTACTCGGATGCGGGGGGCTGTCCTGACTTTGGATGCCGCCCCGCCCTAACGGTGGAAATCTTGCGAGTCTGCCCGCAATAGCTGGCTCCGTGCTCAGAGTGTCCTGGGCCCTCGGCGTCGAGCTTACAATTCACCACTGTGCCTCTGGGCCACTGGAGCAGAGCCACACGTGGTGCAAACCACGACCGCGGGGATCACCAAAGCATGGAGCCCGTGGGGCTCGACGATGGCTTCAGCGAGCGGGGCAGGCACCCCGACGGCAACCGAGCGCACCGTAGCACCAGCACGGGGTCGAGAACGCGGGCGGCCTCGAGGGCAGCCTCCACAGCCTGAAACTGAACATCCGTCCCAGCCCTGAGCCTCCGTCGGGCCGTGGGCGCGCAGGGCCCTTGGAAGAGCTTGGTGAAACTGGCTGGGGCTCGACCAGGAGCCAAACACTCCTGACATGGGGAACACTGGGGCCCCTGATCGCCGTACAATGAGACGTGAGAGCAACCGGCCTGTGTGGGGCAGGCTCTCAATATAAACAAGCGCTCAGGGCGGTCACTCAACGCATCACGACAAATCATACGACGTGCACACCATGATGCGAAACGTGCTTGCAACCGCGCATCGGAAAAGGTAGCCTGCATATGATTTGACCATCGTGCCAGCGAGGGCGTGTGTCGTCGCCCCTCTTTGGGCAAACCTGTCAGCCCATGCGTTCCCGAGGTAATGCTCCCACGGATGCGGGGCATGGAGGAGGAGGAGGGGGGGGCGTGAGGAGAAAAGTGAGGAGGATCAAGACGGGGGGGAGGAGGGGGAGAGAGGAGGAAGGGGAGGAGGGGTTGGGAATGGGAGACGGGGGCGCCCCTGGAGAGGAGGGAGACGCGGCCTCGATGCTCGTGTGTGTGGCCTGTGTCCCCGCGGGCTCCGACGCCTGCAGCCTTCTGGTCCTGACGTCTGCCCTGTGACGACCGTGCTCCCCACAGAGGCTTCGGGCCCCACTCCACGCCCGCCCTCAGCCCCCTCAGCGGCTAATGGAGGATGACGATTAATAAATGACCGGGGGTCGTGTTCACGCGGCGGCGCCCGGGGTGACGATTAGAAAAAACCGGCCGCGGGCTGGAAAACTATCTTTAAAACCGTTCTCCTCCAGTCAGAAAGTTGTGCAGAAATAGCAAAACACTATGTTTAAATCGTTCCGTCACATTTCTTATGAATCGTCATCCCGCATTACATGTCCCCGCTGAGCATAGGAAGGCTGCGGGTGCGCCCAGGGGGGTCAGCTGGGCGGCATGGGGCTGCAGGGCGGCCCGGCGAGCGCGGCAGCCCTGTGAACCGCGCGCGACGCGACGCGGACCTCGCAGGAGTGGGGCGGGGCAACTGGGGCTGACAGGCGGCGGCCGTGCGAGCAAGCATATGTCTAATTTCATATACCCCGCGTTTGGATCCTGGCCTGATGTCGGGAAGAATGCGGGAACGAATAAAAGCTGGCCTCCCGAGGTTGGGGGGGGGGCGTGCATCCGAGTGGGTAATCCGCCACCGTGCCTCTGGGCTCGGAGTGGGCGTGTCCTCAAGTCCTCTCACTACCCCTCTGAGCCTCCGTCGTCGTCACTCCTGCGGAGTTCTTAAGGGGTTCGGGGCCCTCGGCCAAACTCTCCCAGGGCTTCTCGCGGTTCCCCACGTAACTTTTTCGGACCCCAGAGGGCCCTAAGACGGGCCATGAGGGCCCCGAGAGGCCCCCAAGACGGTCCAAGAGGGCCCCGAGTCGCCGAACGATCGGGCCAAGACGCTCGAGATGGCCCCCAGACGGCCCAAGAGGCCTCTAAGCCGCGCCAGATGCGTCCGAGACCTCCCAAGAGGCCGGCAAGAGGCTAAAATCATTGATTTACCGTTGGTTTTTAAGTGTTTCAGCGTTCTCGCTTCTTCGGCTTCCCGACGCTCCCAAAGGGCCCTGGAGGCCCCCAAGACCGGCGCAAGACGGCCCAATACGGCCCAAGAGGCGACCAAAACTGCCCAAGAGGGCCCAAAGACGGCTCCAAAAGGATACCAAGAGAGGGAACACGAACCGAAAACCCGAACCTTCCGCCCCAAGAGGCGCCCAGGAGGCACCAAGAGGCGTCCAGGAGGCCACGAAAGACCCCCAAAGGCTCCCAGGAGGCCCCCAAGATGGCCCCAAGAAGCCCCAAGAGGCCCCCAAGAGACCCAAAACAGACAAGAGCCTCCTCCTCCTCCTCCTCCTCCTCCTCCTCCTCCTCCTCCTCGCCCCAGAACGGCCTCCACGAGGCGTCCAAACTGCCTCCAAGAGGCCTCCGAGAAGCCCCCCACGAGATCCCAACGAACAGCTAATGGGCTTCTCTAGTGCCCACGACAAAGGCACGGCCCCCTGTGGTCTTGCCACCTCCTGTGGCCTTGCCACAGGAATGCCCGGCGTGCTACTACTGGTTTGGTCTGGTTCTTCTTGGTAGAAAAACATTCCCCTGACGCTCCAGCCCAGTGCGCAGGACCACGCGAAGGCCCCCCACGACGGCCCAGGAGGCCTCAAAGAGGTCTCCAAGACGGCCCAATAGGCCTCCAAGAGGGCCTCTAGGAAGGCCCGACGAAGCCAAAAACATGGATGTTCCATCGGTTGTTGAAGGAATTTGGCATTTGCGTATTTTCGGCATTTCGACTGCCCGAGACGGCCCAGAAACCCCTGAGGATCGGTTCAAAAAGGCCCCGAAAGCCTCCAAGATAACCCCAGAACGGCCAAAGAGGCCCCCAAGACGGCCACAAGGAGCCCCAAGACGGCCCAAGAGGCCTCCAAGACGCCCAAGGTGGCCTCCAAAACGGCCCTGGAGCACCCCAAAAGGGCCCCAAGTCGGCCCAGAGATGTCCCCAAGACGGCTTCCGACGGCGTCAGATGGGCCAGGAGGTCACCAAGACGGCCCAAGATGGCTCAAAAATGGCTCAAGACGGCCAAAGAGGCCCCCAAGAGGCTTCCAAGACGGCTCAAGAGGTCTCCAAGAGAACCTCCAGGAAGACCCGAAAAGGCCCAAATCAATTAATTATTTGGCGGATGTTGGAATCTGCTTCTTTGCGGCATCCCGCCGGTTCGAGACGGCCGAAGGGGCCGCCGATATCGCTCCCAAGATGGTCCCGAAGGTCTCCAAGATGACCTCATGACGGCCCAAGAGGCCTCGAAGATGGCCAAAAGAGGGCCCCAAGACGGCCCAAGAGGCCTCCAAGACGCCCAAGGTGGCCTCCAAGACGGCCCTGGAGCACCCCAAGAGGGCCCCAAGTCGGTCCAGAGTGGCCCCCAAGACGGCTTCCGACGGCGTCAGATGGGCCAAGACTGCCATAAGGCTGCCCAACAAAGCTCCCGAGAAGCCCCCAAAGGCCCCCAAGGAGTCTCATCCGCCTCCGCCTCCTCCTCCTCCTCATCCTCCTCCCCATCCTCCGTCCCCGCCATTTTTCCAAAAGTGTTCCCCGAAGGGTTGCCACAACGGTTGGGGGAACACATGGTCCGAAAGCTTGGCAGAGCTCGTGCCACAGCGCTCGGCCACATGGGCAATTCTAAAAGGCAGGGGACCGCGGTGATTCTCCGAAGACAGCTTGGATACGATGTACACGCACAAGTAAAACAATCAACCTCTCAGATCGGAGAGGGCTGATTCCAGCCAGGTAGCCTGAGACAACTGGAAATAAACACCGCACGACCCAGCATATTGTTTGTGATGTAAGACAGAAAGACATACGTCTGCACTGGTATACAGCGTAAGACAGCAAAACGCACTCTATCGCAGATCAGATATTCGCATACCACCCCCTATCATATCATGACATGATCGCGTTCACTAGCACTGTTTAGCACAGCAAAGCAGACCACGCACAGTGCCAGACCACGGCATGACACTGGATCAGATGGCAGAGTTGAGCACCCCATGACAACACAACCAACCGCATACAATGTCATATCACGATGGTATTCCATACCGTGCCATAAAGTGCCACACTGAACACCACTGCGCAGCAAACGAGGGGCATGCCAATTCTGTGCATATCATGGTACACCCTTGTACATCGGAGCATGGCCTATCATCCCATTGTATGTCATCGTAAGGCATAGCACAGCGCAGCATGCGGTAGCATCACACGCGGTGCAGATAGCGCAGCATCGCAGGTCACACCACAGTGTAATAGACTGCATCGCGGGGTGCGTGTGTTCCCCCAGATCGGTGCTCGCAGCCAGGGTTCTCGCTTCCCTTCCAGACAAACTGGATGGGCAGAGCCCTCCTGGATGGGGTCGGAGTAGATGGGGTCAGAGGATCGCGCCGCATCGGCGATACATCGGCAACGCATCGGCGAAGTACCGGCGATGTATCGCCGACGTGGGCGAGGCATCGGCAGCGTCGACGTGAAGCATATCGGGCGCCGCATCGCCGATGCATCGGCGATGCGGCGCGATCCTCCGACCCCATCTAGGAAGAAGCCTAGAATGGGTCTGCCGAAATGCACCTCGGTGCCCGCCAGGGGGCGCCACCGCGGAAGCCTCGTGCGCGGGGCGGGCGCGCCGGAGCTTCGCCAGGTGCCCGCGCGAAAGGGCGCCGCGCCGCGTGGGCCTGCAGCACAGCTCACACCACACGGCCTGCAACCGCACAGCTGGCACCAGCACAGCTTGCGCACCGCTGGTGCCGCGCAGCCGGCACCACGTAGCCTACATCGCACCCTGCGGCACCGCATACCCTGCACCTGCACAGCCTAGCCTCCACCACGCTGCTTGCACCACGCTGTTTGCGCCGCGCTGCTTGCACGTCGTATATATATATATATATATATATATATATATATTCCATTCTGGAGAGAGGTAGGTTCTAACCCCCCTGGGGTTAAATATCCACCTTTTCGTATTGCATCTTACATATGTTATTGCCCCATCGTCCATCCTCAATATGAATATACACCATCCCGAGGGGGCCCGTATCGCCCCCCCCCGCCATCCTCTGCAACATATCCTATGCGAGCGCATTCGCTTATCACAAATCATAAGTTTTCAAAAACCCCTTCCGAACAAAAAACGAAGTGCACAAGCGCGCGTCGTCGCGCGCGCATGCCAACATCCTTCAAATATCATCGGTGTCGGAAGGATTTCCAAATCGAGTGTCCAAGGAAAATATAAAACATCACCAGGTTTCGCAACACGGACTCTCAACAAACAATTGCGCGCGCGCTCTTGCGAATTTTCCGGGAAATGCGTGGTTTTGCTTCAACATTTTCATAACATGCTACCAACCGGGCTTCGCGCGCGCATGCCGACATCGTTCGAAAGCCTTTTTACGCGCGTGCCGTCGCGGGAACGCCATGCACACTCGCGCGTCATCGCGCACGCATGCCAGAATCCTGAAAGACCTTCAGTCTAGGAAGGATTTCAAAATCGTCGGTCCCAAAAAAACACGGTTTCGCAACACAGATTTGTTTTACAACAAATATCTATATATATATATATATGTACACCCATATTCATGTAAGATGTAGATAATTGAAAACATAAACATATAAGAACAGCATAGGGGGACAACGCGTGCGCTCTTTCTCTCTCTCTCTCTCTCTTGCGAATTGTTCAGAAAAGTCGATTTGCAACCTTTTCACAACATGTTACCAAACGGGCTTCGCGCGCGCATGTCGGCATCGTTCGAACGCCCTTGCGCGCGTGTTAGGGTGGCACGATCCGTGCCGAATGATATCATGCGAGCCACTCTCGCGAGTTTCTGCCGCGCGTGCACTTCGAATTCCCTCCAAAACCTTTATCGTCGACGCGAAGACGCCGTCATCGTCGTCGGCGTGATCAACATCGGCGCCGTCACTGGCTGCCCCGTCGTCGCTGTCAGCATCGTCGCCAGCATCGCTACTATCATCATCGTGTCTGCCGTCGTCGACGTTGCCATGATACCGCGCCCGCCCAAGTCGCCGACTCGCACTGAGGTGCCCGCTAAAGTGCCGAGCGGTAAGCGCCACCGCGTCCGCGCCGGTCACACCAAACTAGCTGACCGCTGCGCGCGCGAGCATCCGCGGGCTAGCGCGGCCGCGGACATGCGCCAGTCAACACCCCCCACTCATCGCAATCGCTCCCGCATGGGTTTTGCAAACCAAGTTGCGCGTGGGTGGGTGGGATGATCGCGCGAGACCTGGAGTTGACAACTTCAAGTTCGGCAGGTGACTTGCACCACATAGATTTCGCCACATAACTTTCACAACGTAGCTTGCAACGCATAGCCTACACATCCCCAACGCAATCCTGACGACTCTAGGGTGTAGGAAGGAGGGAGGAGGACCCTCCGTCATCGCCTTCCCTCGTCCCCCACCTCGAGCGAGAATGGCAAGGAATTCCGCGGCTTCACGCCGTTCCTCCGCCTCCCCCCCCCCCCCCCCAATGGCCCACAAGCGCGCAGACCTCCACCCGCACTGGAGGGGAAGGGGGGGTGGGGCGGGAGGGGAGGGGGGCGCGCCTGGCGCCGACAGTCGTCATCGTCGTCACCTTCCCATTTCCGCGGGAACGACGAGCAGGCGGGGCGGCGCCTTCAGCTCATATCTCCTGTGGATGGTCTGCAGCGGCGCGCTGAACTTGAGCGCCCCAGGGTGCGTGGCGTCGGCGGCAAGCTGGACGGTGGACAGCACAGCGCCGTTGTCGTCGAGGGAGGCGCAGTCGAGGTCCGCCCCGCAGTCGAAAATGGTCGGCGCCACCGCCGTAGAGTTCACCGAAGGGAGGAAGCGAGACCGCTGAGTCTCAGCTCAGCCAGGGGATAAGAAGACATGGGTTCTGTTGTTCCCACCCGGTTCAAAGGCTACACACCAAAAATAAGTTCGAGCACCCCGGGAAGTATCGAAACGATGTCTGCCCGACACGCTGACGAAGTACCGAAAAAGTGTCGACTGCCAAGGCCCGACATGTGAAGACCCTCCAGGTTCGGTTTTTGTTTCGTGCTCGAAATTCTTTCTGGTGGTCTAAGCTAAAGGATCGGGGGCGGCCAAGAGGGGGGCGTCCAAGAGGGGAGGGCGCAGATCCTGGCCAGCGGCATGTGCGCGACCCGGGGGGGTGGGCGGGGACGTAATGAAATGAGAAGATTCTCCATGAAATCTGGGTATCATGGCCCACGCCATGATATCCAGCCCCCCTTGCCCCCCCCCCCCCGAAAGTAGGCTGGAACATCAGAGGACCTGGGCAGGGCCTGGGCCACTCTGCCTCGCGTTCCGAGCTGCCTCGGCAGCGCGGTGACCTTCGCCTCTCTCGGGCCAAGGACGGCCACATGTCCCCAGGCCCGGGCCGCGGGGCACCAAGCTTGCAAAAACATCGCGCCACTGTTATCTGGAAGGCACCTCCTCCTCCTCCTCCTCCTCCTCCTCCTCCTCCTCCTCCTCCTCCTCCTGGGGCTGTCTGCAAGAAGCGGGGCCCTTAACTTGCGAGTGTCGTGTGCACGGCATGTGATTATGCCTCCAGCGAAGAGTCCCTGTCCGCTAAGGTCTCGCAGGGGATGCAGGCCCCCCCCCTACCCAATACCCATGGCTGTGCGGACACAACACTTCCAGTGGGGGCGCGCATGCGTTCAGTCCACCCTCGCCAGTGCTGGCTACCGAAGGCATGAAGCTGTTGAAGATGCCTTCAGAGCTGCGGCGTGCTGATCAACATCGCTCAATCGACAATGCCAGGTTAAACACACATTCAGGGTGGACATGATGCCCCAGTACCTGCTCTTAGCTTCAAGGCAGAGGCCTGCACTCAAGTTGGGATACCGACGGTTGGATTCAGTAGGGGTGTTGCGCAGACGCACATGGGCGACAAGACACATGACATGACCATGCGACAAAAAAGTGTTGGCGGAAAGACTGTGTAAAGGACCCGAACGAGCAAAACAAACGCTAACAAGAAAGCCGCATGTGTTGCAACCAGACATGCAAGGGTCAATTCGCCACAGTCGGAACAAAGAACACAAATAACGCACGACATCGAGGCAGTGAGGGAAGGTGGCTACAAACCATGTGCGGTGAGCAGTGGGCTTTCAAGAGACGGGCAAGCCAGAACAGGCTCGGAGGGAAAATGGGGCTGTGACCACGGTCACGTACTCGCTGAAATAGATGTACCCTTCAACTGTGAAGCTCTGGACCACCACTCCGCCCACGAAGACTACCTCTGGCGTCTGTGTGTCGTTGGTGACGTAGTCCACCTCACGCGGATCCACGCGGGCGCTGGCGCACGAACCAGCAAATACCAGGCCGCACTACCGATCAAACATCGCATGCCACCCGTGCCCCACGAACCGGAAGCAACCGTACGAAGAAGCGCGCGCCGCATGCAAGGACGAGGAGGAGGAGGAGGAGGACGAGGAGGAGTAGGAGTAGTAGGAGGAGGAGGAGGAGGAGGAGGCAAGGGCAAGGGCAGTAGACGAGACTGGGAGGCGAGGGCACGGGGGTCGGTACGTCGACCGACGACCAGCGGCCCCCCCGCTCCGCCGCACCCCGACCAGCAACCGCCCGTCGTCTTGCCGGGGTCTCCGTGTGACCGGGCTGTGCTCTCGTCGAGCCCACGGGCGTGCGGGTTTGGCTCAGGACCTGCACCGGCGACGCGCAAGTGATGGGCCTGTTTTCCACCACCACCACCACCGTGAGTTGGAGGGGGGAAGGAGGTGGAGGACGAGGAGGAGGAGGAAGAGGACGAGGAGGACGAGGAGGAGGAGGAGGAGGAGGAGGAGGAGGAGGAGGACCCCCTCCCCCTCCAGCTTACGGTGGTGGTGGTGGAAGACAGACCCATCAGCGAGAGTGACCCTGGGTAGGAGTGACCTTTGGTGTGCGCGGCCTTGGGAGGGCCGCGGGGGGACCGAGCACGAGCGCGCAAGACGCTGCTGCCGCATCGCGCTCGGCGGTCGGGGGGCCCCATCGGGCCCGCACCGAAGGCCACCTCCTGCGGTCGAGACCTGTGTCCATACCCACTGCAGCTTGGAGCTTC
>CAUYUJ010015998.1:180202-215202 GCA_963575745.1 Prorocentrum cordatum | reverse complement strand
CTCCTCCTCCTCCTCCTCCTCTTCTTCCTCCGCCTCCTCCTCCTCCTCCTCCTCCTCCTGCTCCTCTTCCTCCTCCTCCTCTTCCTCTCCCTCGTTCTACTCCTCCTCCTGCTCCTCCTCCTCCTCCTCCTCCTTCTCCTCCTCCTCCTCCTCCTTATCCTGATACTCCTGATACTCCTCCGCAATCCTCCGCTTGCCCCTCTTCCTGATCCTGACCCTCCTTCTGCTCCTCCTCCTCATCCTCCATCTTCTCCTCCTCCTCCTGCTCCTCCTCCTCCTCCTCCTCCTCCTCCGTCTCTCCTCATCCTCCTCCTCCTCCTCCTCCTCCTCCTCCTCCTCCTCCTCCTCCTCCTCTCCTCCTCCTCCTCCTCCCCCTCCTCCTCCTCCTCCTCCTCCTCCTCCTCCTCCTCCTCCTCCTCCTCCTCCTCCTCCTCCTCCTCCTCCTCCTCCCTCCCCCTCCTCCTCCTCTCCACCTCCTCCTCCTCCTCCTCTTCCTCCTCCTCCTCCTCCTTTTCCTCCCCCTCGTTCTCCTCCTCCTCCTCCTCCTCCTCCAGCTCCTTCTCCTCCTCCTCCTCCTCCTCATCCCCGATCCTCCCCGATACTCCTCCTCCGAAGCGACGAGGGAGGAGCACGAGGCCGCGCCGCTCCCCCCGCGGCTGCTGGGGCCGCCCGCCGCACAGGCTCGCCGGAGTCATGTACACGAAGCGGCCGGAGATGAGGCCGTGGCCGTCGTCGACAAAGCTCGCAGCCGCCCTTTTTGCCCCTCCGCGGCGGCGTTGCGTTTGAGGATTCGAGGTTCGAGGCTTGAGGTTTTCGGTCGTTTTCGTCGGTTCTCGGCGGTTTTCCAGCCTGGGTATGCTTGCCAGAAGCTGCGCATCGCCGAGGGCATTCAGGGGTGCCAGAATCGTCCCGAACGGCCGCCGGAGACCCGAGTTGTGACCCAGAAGCCCAATTCGGCGGCGAACGAGGGAGGGCGTATTGAGAAGGAGAAAGCCTTCTCAGAAGGCGGCGGGCTTCTCAGAGGCCCTCCAGCCTTCTGAAAAGTTTTCCGCGTCTTTGGGAAAGGCGTATAACACTTCTCAGAAGGCCAGGGGGCTTCCGAGCCTTCTGAGAAGGCCAGCTCCTTCTCACTGCCCCCCCAGGCTGGCCGCCAACAGATAGTGATACCCAACCGTCTCCTCGTTCTCGCCATCCTCGTCGTCCTCTTCTTCTTCTTCTTCTTCTTCTTCCTCCTCCTCCTCCTCCTCCTCCTCCTCCTCCCCTCCTCCTCCTGCTCCCCCTCCCCCTCCCCCTCCCCTCCCCTCCCCCCCTCCTCCTCCTCCTCCTCCTCCTCCTCCTCCTCCTCCTCCTCCTCCTCATCATCCTCCTTCCTCCCTCCTCTCCTCCTCCTCCTCCTCCTCCTCCTCCTCCTCCTCCTCCTCCTCCTCCTCCTCCTCCAGGTTCCAGGCCGTGGGGGTTCTTCCGCGCGCCGCCGCGCCGGTGGCGCGACGGCGGCGCGGAGAAGGCACCCATGCCGCCATCGGCTGCCCCACGAGGCGTGGAGGAAGGAGACCGACGGCTGCCACGACCACGCCGCACGCCCGCGCCCAGTGGAGGAACGACACTGAGAGCTGCCGCCCTGCCGCACCACCGAGGGCAGGGTGGGAACCCTGCCGTTTGGAAACCTCGCCATCGCTCGGGCGTCCATTCCTCGTGTTGTTTGTTTCGGAATCGTGCGTGGCTGTTTCGCCAAGTGATCGAGGATGCTCCTCGAGGGTCCTCGCCAGAGAAAACATGCGCACGTCCGAGCGATGCCAAGACGAGGGCAGGGTGGGCACCCTGCCGTTTTTGGAAGCTGACGCGCCCACGCGGCCCCTCCCCGCCAGGCGAGTGCACCCTCAAAGGCCCCACGGCGGGCCGGTGCACGGAGCACAAAGGCCGGATGGCGCACGCGCGCGTGCATCTCACTCTACCTCGGGGCAGTCCAATTGAGAGGTGCAGCGCACTTGTTCCCATGCCCTTGAGGTGAGGGCCCCCTCAACGGGTCAAATGACGAACAGGGATCGCCGTCGGCACGTGGCCACGTGCGTCAATCGCGATGCTTCCACTTCATGGCGAACGGGCGTCTTAGTCCAAGCGCGCCAGCGACTTAGCATCGCACATGC
Source organism: Prorocentrum cordatum (assembly GCA_963575745.1). NCBI lineage: Eukaryota > Dinophyceae > Prorocentrales > Prorocentraceae > Prorocentrum > Prorocentrum cordatum. The sequence continues at coordinate 213,058 of CAUYUJ010015998.1, read as the reverse complement.
TATAAATTCGTCCCAAGACAGCGAAGGGACCCCCCACCGCCCTACATTCAGCACAGTGCACGTGCCAACGTATCATTGCCCATTTCCTTCCCCATCGCGCTCCTTGCAATCCGCTCGATGTCGATCCTGAACGCGAGGAAGTCGGAGCCGTTGGACGTCCGCGATGCTGCCCAGAGCTCGAGGGCGCCGGAACCTGCCAGCACGTCGCCGTCAAAGGCGAGGACGATGTTCTGCGCGCGGGGTCATGGGGGGAGGGGTCCAGGGACACACGAATAAATGGGCACACATCCTGGGATTCCGCATATTTTCCGATATGCTCTTGAGCTTTGCCTGCCCCTCCACTTCCCAGATTTGCCCATCATTTCCCAGGGAATCGACGATTATTGGTGTCTGTGTGTTTTTTCCCCTCCTGAGTGGGGGGAAGAGAGAGGTAGCAAGGGCACTTGAGATGGGCAGGCCAGGTACGCGCTCGCCGAAGATGCGATCTATATATATATATATATATATATATCATATCGTACTCTTCTGCCCCCTTGAAGGGGCCCAGGGACGCACAAGTCAAGAGCCACAAATCCCCAGATCCCCAATCTGTGCCACCTCTCCTGGGGGGTCGTCTTCCACTCCGCTTCCAACATGTTCCATATGTTCCTGTGCGTCGGCGATTGTCTGTGTCTGATCACCCGGTCGAGACTCTAGGACAAGTATTTGCGAGGATTCCCACGGCGGCGACGAAAAAACACAAAGCACGATGCGGGGGGGTCCCAAAATCTGGCGGGCAACGCCCTGGACACCAAGTACGTGTTACAAAAAACTGGCGGCGGCCGCGCGCACAGGCCAAGGTGACAATGTAAAGACGGCGGCGACGGACTCTGCGCGCATGCATTATTGTAACAACTGCTTATGACTTGAATGCCGTCGGGCCGCGAAGTACGAGCCTGAATCCGATGCCGCAATCTAATTCAATATGTTCCTCCGTTATCTGATCCGAAAACGCCCGCAGTCGCGTCCAAAACCAAATGAAACCTTCAACCCACGAGTGCGCACCCGAAACGCAACCAAACATGTTTCCGGAATCTTTTCGGGAATATCCCGCTTCGCCGTCGCTGACCCATCTGGGTCCGAACTCTCTACGCAAATATAAGCAACCGCGCAACCGCGACAAATTACACAGAGGAGTTCTGCTTAAAACCCCCCTCAAGCCCGAACCCCCCACACAGAGGGAACAACCGCGCAACCGCGACGAATTGAACACCACAATTCTGCTTCGACCCGCCCCGGGCCCGAACCCCCCAAACGAAAAGAGCAAACGCGCAACTGCGAAGAGGCCTCTGGCCCGCGACCCAGGCGCGGTGGCGGGGTAGGCTGAAGGCAATTAAGTATACAAACAACCGATGCCCCTCTCGCATTTCGGCGGCAAGCGAGCTCGGCCAGAGACCCCACTGCAAACTCGCGGCAGCGGCGGCGGCCCCGAACACCAGGTGCACTTCTTAAAAACAATTCGGCGACGGCGGTCCGCCCAGAGACTGGGGGGCGTAGAGGCTCAGTAGATCTGGTGATTGTGTCTGTGCCCCTTCCCCTCCTGAATCGTACCCTTCTCCCCCATACCATCCCATTCGCAAATCCCCTGCTTGCAGCATCGGCCCAAGATCTCTAGACTGCACTTGCCATGCTGGTGCCCGCCGCCTTTTGCAAAGGAGGGCGAGGGGGAGGCAGGCGGAGCCAGGAAGCGACTGTGGAAGCCGGGCGACGCCCGGGCGTCAAGGGAGACGCGCCGCATCGAACAGCAGGACGACAAATGAATGGGGAGCGGGGAAAGGTAATGCTGGGTCCGACGAAGGGGCGGGATCCTGAACGGAGGGGGGGGCGAGCCATCTCACGCAGCTGGCTTTCCCGGAGCCTCCCGGCGCCAGCCTGGCCCGTGCATCGAAGACAGCGCCCAGCGGCGGGGACGAAGCCAGCCGCATGCAGCAGTTCTCGTACTCTCCCTCTCCCATGGCCCTACCTGGACGGTTTTCCCCGGGGGCCGCAGGCGACCCGAGGAGGGGAGTGCGAGGAGGGGGAGAAGGAGGAGGAGGAAGAGGAGGAGGAGGAGGAGGAGTAGGAGGTGAGGCTCGGAGGGGAAGCAGGAGGAGGAGGAGGAGGAGGAGGAGGAGGAGGAGGAGGGGGAGCAGGAGGAGCAGGAGGAGCAGGAGGGGGAGGAGGAGGAGGAGGAGAAGGAGGAGGTGGAGCAGGAGGAGCAGGAGGAGGAGGAGGGGGGGGAGGGAGAAGGAAAGGAAGTGAAGGAGGAGGGAAGAGCGGGAAGGTAGCAGGAACGTCAGAGGGGAAGCAGCAGCAGAAGCATCAGCAGCAGCAGTGTGAAAGCAAGCAGATCGTGGCTCCCGTGTCCCTCCCTATGACCAGCTCTGAATCCTCACAGTTGTTCTCTGACGGATCCTGGGACCCTGGAGTACTCCACGAAAGAAATGTACACAGACACGCTCGGACGAACTTTGCATGTACCTTCATGAAGGGCGGCGGTGTGTAAAGTCGCTGGCTCCCAGTGGTGACTTCTACACCGCTACGTTCCCTTGAGGCCCAGGAACAATCCAGTGGAGGCTGTCTGCGTATAGTTGTCTATGGCAGTTGGAGAGGCCCTGAAGAGGCCCGACGACGGTGGAGGGCCCGAGGAAGGTGCTCCCTCCGCCCTGCTGGCCGCGCCTCCCCGGACGAGGCCTCCCCCTGGAGGGGGGCTCGGGAGAGGTCCTCGTGCGGACTGACGAGCGTCGGCGTGGCCCCGCCGCGCGGGTGCGACAGGCACTCGGCGTCCAGCGTGGGCGCGGTCAGGTCTGGACCTGGGGCTCGAGGGGGGGGGTCTGCGGCCAGGGGCCCTCGGACAGAATGTCGCGGCGGCGGCCTTCGGCGACACGCCGTGTCCTGCTGTGCCCTGCGAGGGGATCGCGTGTCGCTGCGCTCCGCGGGGCGGCATGCTGGGAAAGGCTCGGGACGCTGACGCTGGGGACCTGGACGTGGATAGCGTGTCGCGCCGAAGCGCGGTGAGCCAAAACCGGCGGCGCGACGCGCTAAGCCGCTACAGTCGGACCCAGGTCAGAAGAACATCCTCCAAGAGCATGAGGCCCTCCGACGGCCAGCACACACACACACCATCCAAAGGTACCCTCCCCAGGGTGCACAAGAATCTCCAACAAGCACGAAGAACATGAGGGCACCCTTCCCGAACCGACCTCGACCTTGTACCTCGGTCCGGCTGCAAGCGAGAGCTCCTGGCCGCATTGTCGCCCAAGCTCGCGCGGCGCGCGGACGTCTGCGCGCCCTCGCAGCGCCGCCCCAGAGCAGGGCCGCCCGGCGGCGCATGCCGCGGCGCGCACCTCGCGAGCGTCCGCCGCACCCCCCCCCCCTCGGGGGGGGACCTGTAGTCAAGCGCCTGCAAAAAAAACGCCAGGGAGAGAACGACGCCCCTTCTGTCCCCAGCAGAGCTTGGTTGCGCGAGGGCGCGCTGGAGGATAGCCCACGGACGCACGCGCGGGCCATCGAGCACCTTCCGGAGCCAAAGCTGAGCTTGTCCCAGAGCTGTGAATGTGCCTCCCCCCTCCTCCTCTTCCTCCTCCTCCTCCTCCTCCTCCTCCTCCTCCTCTTTCTCCTCCTCCTCCTCCTCCTCCTCCTCCTCCTCCTCATCGAACCTCGAAGCTCGAACCTCATGGACTGACCCAAGGAGCAGCGAGCCACCTTCGACCCTGGGGGCAGCAGGCAGCAGCAGCAGGAGCAGACACAGGACTGCAGCGTCCGCCGAGAGACCGAGGGGCATCGGGAGGCACAGAGGACATGCGGATCGCGAAGGCGGCAGCCTTGGGAGAACAACTGGGTCACCGGGGTGCGTGGCGACCCCCAATCCCCGACTCTGTGTGTGCGTGTGCGTGTGCGTGTGCGCGTGTGTGTTGTGTTGTGTTGTGTTGTGTTGTGTTGTGTCGTGTCGTGTCGTGTCGTGTCGTGTTGTGTTGTGTTGTGTTGTGTTGTGTTGTGTTGTGATTTGTTGTTTTGTGTTGTGTTGTGCTGTGCTGTGCTGTGTTGTGTTGTGTTGTGGTTTGTTGTGTGTGTTGTGTTGTGTTGTGTTGGGTTGGGCGGGGCTGGGCTGGGTTGTGTTATGTGTGTATGGCTTCCTTTCACACCACCTGCGGCTGTATTTGACAGTGTGCAACAGTTTGCACACTGTGCCGTCGTCAACTTTTGATTGCGATTCGCACATCCATCTGCTGCTCCCGCCTGAGGACCCTTTGCGCCGCCGACTTGAAAGTGTGTGTGTGTGGCTTCTGGCTGGGCAAGGGAGAAAAAAAACAATTCGGGGATGTACCCCCGAGGCGCCCTTCTCTTCTGGGCGGCCAATGTTGAAGGCGGGAGCTTGGGACTTGGGGGCGAGACGTCGCCTTAGTAACAACAACACCCTTGCGGTAGCAAGCCCAGAAGCCCCTAAACAGCCTTACGCAGTTCACGATGGAGGGCCACGATGGGCCAACGATTCTGGGAGCATGGCATCACTCAACGGGCGCCGAAACAAAGCAAAACACATAAATGTTAGCCAGCGTGGGCTCCAAACAGTAAGACGTTGCACTGTGGATGTGAAAGCTATGTGGTGCAAACTATGTGGTGTAAGCTAGGTGGTGTAATATACGTAGTTCAATCTGGAGGCGACAGCAAAGCGGCAACGGGCGGCAACGTTGCGAAACCTCACGGGACCTACCCAGCGCAGGACGCAGCAACGAGGCGGCAACGGGCGGCAATGTGGCGAAACCTCGCTGGACCCACCCAGCGCAAGAGGCGGCAACGAAGCGGCAACGGGACGTGGCGAAACCTCGCCGGACCCACCCAGCGCACGACGCGGCAACGAGGCGGCAACGGGCGGCAATGTGGCGAAACCTCGCTGGACCCACCCAGCGCACGGGGCGGCAGCAAGCGGCAACGTGGCGACACCTCGCCGGACCCATCCAATCCCACAAGCCTTTTAGGGCGTAGGTGGTCGAGGGAGCTTCCTCTTCCAACCCATCTTTTCCCCTTCGGGGAAGGGTTCATCCCAAATCCCTATTAATATATACCCCCTCCCCCAAGCGACTGGGAGTCAACCCGAGCCAATGAGGGCCCCCCCCACCATCCTTTGCAACAAAAACACCACAGAACACACTGTGTCTCCAAATTCGGAGCATGCGCAGCGAACCCGATGCGGCCTCCCCCCACCATCCCTGTCAAAAAACACTACAGAGTACACTTGGCGGCGGCGGCTGCGGCGGCTGCGGCGGAGCAACGGCTGCGGCGGCTGCGGCGGTGGCGGCGGCAGTGGCGGCGGCGGCGGGGGCGGCGGCGGCGGCGGCGGCGGTGGCGGCGGCGGTGGCGGCGGCGGCGGCGGCGGTGGCGGCAGCGGCTGCAGCGGCAGCGGCTGCGGCGGCGGCGATTCGGCAGCGGGGCGGCGGCGGGGGCGGCGGCGGCGGCGGCGGCGGCGGTGGCGGGCAGCGCGGTGGCGGCGGCGGCGGCGGACAGCGGCGGCGGCGGCGGTGGCGCGGCGGCGGCGGCGGCGGACGGCGGCGGCGGGGGAGGCGGCGGCGGCGGCGGCGGATTGGCCCCCAGTAGCTGGCCATCCAAAGACGACTGTTGCATATGCTGCGGCTCGGGCCAGGCTCGGGTGCTACGTATGTGTCGGGAGGGCGGGTGGGAGTGAACGACACGGTCTGCGGGCGGGGAGGGAGTCTTGACCCCTCCCCCTACCCCCTCACCTGGACCTGGACGGGGAGTTCCGCGGGTAGTTGGAGCGTCCAAAAATCACTGGTTTTACTAAGGTTTTGGCCCCATTTTGGCCTCGGGGGGGGCTAATTGGGGAGCTCCCCTCCTAGCGCTCTGAAAGGCCTCCGAGGCCGTGAGGGAGCGCTGGAAAGCGGGAAAAGCGAGAACGCCAAAATCCAAAACACTCGGAAAACGAGTGAATCTTGCCTCCCAGGGCCCTCTTGGGGAGCCTCTTGAGTCCGTCCTGGAGCGTGTTGGAGTCCTCGTCGGCTGTCTTGAAGGCATCTTGGGCGTCTTCGGGGCCTCGTGGGACCGTCTTAGGTCCTCTCGGAACCCCCTTGGCCTGTCATGGCCTGCTTCGGGGCGGGCTCGGGCCGCCTCGGGAGCTCTGGAACCCCCCCCCACAACCCCTGGTGGGCACCGATGGGGGGAACAGGCAGCGGCCCGCCCCCCCCCCCGGGCCTACTCCGACATAGAGAATCATGTTCCCGGGAAGCTTTCCGGGAGCATGATTTGTTCGGCTCTCTAAAAGGGAGACCTCTGGGGGCTTACCGAGGGGCGCCTTTTGGCCTTGTCGGCAAACCTATTGGAAACATGGTTGGGGCGGTGGGCGGAAGCCCAAGGAATCATGTTCCCGGAAAGCCATCTGGGAAATGCAACTTACCGAAGTGTCCTAGGGGCCCGCAGGGGGCTTCCTTGGGGGTCCCTTGGGGGCCTATTGGGGCTGCTGGGGCCTCTTGGGAGCCTCACAGGGCTTCTTGGGAGCCTCTGGATGGCCTCCGAGGGCGTCCTAGGAGCCTCTCAGGCCGGGGACCTCGAAATGTCGCGCTCTTCGGGCCCTCTTGGCTCGCTCTTGGGGCTCTCTCGGGGCGCTCTCGAGGCCCTCTTGACTTATCTGGGGAACCTCCTGGGCCGTCTCTAGGAGTTCTTGGGAGCATCTTCGACCGTCTTGGAGCGATCTGAAGGGCCTCTGACGCGGTCGGGGACCGTGGGGAAGCGGAACATGGGAGAGCCCAAGAATGCTTCAAACACCATGGAAAAATGTATGATTTTCGGCTTCTCGGACCCTTTGGAGGGGCCTCTGGAGGCGCTCTTGGGGCGTTTGAACGGCGTCGTCGGCCGTCCTGAGGCCATCTTCGGCGTGTCCAGGGCCTCTGGGGGCTGTCTTTGGGCGTCCTGGGAACCCGGAAATCATGTTCCCGCAGAGGCTTCGGGGAACATGATTTCGAACGAGGCTCTCTTGGGCCTCCCTGAGGCCGTCTTGGGGGCCTCCTGGGCCAGCTTCGGGGCCTCTTGGACCGTCTTGGGGGTTCCGTCAGCCCCACGGGACGACCCTTTTGGGCCGTCTTGGGCCCTCTTGGGTCTCTTGTGGGCTGTCTTGGGGCTCCTCGGGGGCGTCTGGGGCACTGTGAAGACGAAGCAAACGAGCATGCTGAAAATGTACGACTTACGATGGGAATGGGCAGGTGTTTCCCTCTTGAAGGCCCTCTCGGGGCCCTCTTCGGCCATCTTGAAGCCATCTCGGGCCCTCTTGGGCCTCGCTGAGGCTGTCTTGTGGGCCTCTTGGGCGTCCTCGGAACCCGGAAATCATGCTCCCGGAGAGGCTTTCGGGAACATGATTGCGAACGAGGCCCTCTTGGGCCCCCCTGAGGCCGTCTTGGGGGCCTCCTGGGCCAACTTCGGGGCTTCTTGGGCAGTCTCGGGGGGTTCCGTGAGCCCCACGGGACGACCCTTTTGGGCCGTCTGAGGCCCTCTTGGGTCTCTTGTGGGCTGTGTCGGGGCTCCGCGGGGGCATCTGGGGCACTGTGAAGACGAAGCCAGCGAGTATTTTGAAAATGTACGTTTTACAATGGGAATGGGCCGATGTTTGCCTCTTGAAGGCCCTCTTGGGGCCCTCGTCGGCCATCTTCAAGCCATCTCGGGCCCTCTTGGGGCGCTCTTGGGCGTCTTCGGGGCCACTTGAAGCTTTCTTGACCATCTGTGCGGCCCGCGTGGCCTGTCGTGGGCAATTTGGAAGCGGCCCGGGACAATCCCGGGGGGTCTGTGACAAGGTTCGGGGGGGCGCCCATCGGGGATGATGGCACCGGTTTTGGTCCCACCCCCGGCCTACTCCGATATATATTTATACATATATATATATATATATATATATATATATATATAGATATATATAATATATATATATATATATATATATGTCGGGCAAAGCTTGAGCCAACATGACTACGGATGGGAGGATAAACCTTGCATTGTTCGAAACATCACGCTACTTACTAACATCTCGCCGACGAAACGGGGGACAAACAGCCAAAAACTGCGTGGCAACCTGCGGAAAACTCTAAGCCAAGACCCTCTACCAGTTGCACATTGCTCGAGGGCTTCCCAATATTTTGTTTCAAACGTTTCAAACGCAGTCTTGGCCGAGGCGTTCGACTGCCAGCCACGCCCACGCCCATCCCCCGCAGAAGCCGCCCCTCTCGCGGTGCGAACCCGCAGCCTCGCTGTGCGCGCACCGGCGGCCACGTCACACCACTGCCACAAAGGGTTGCGGCGCCGCACCTCCACGCGACAAGATGTAGAAGGCACTCTCGTGAGCTGCCAGGTGGACCGTGACTCGGTCTGCGGTCAGCGGGGCGTCCTGGCGCGCCCAGACGTCTCGTAGAAGACAAGAGGCACCTGCGCTGGGCCGGCAAGGAGTGCCTGGAAGGTCTGCCAGGGGCACCTCTGCAGACTGCGCCATGGTGAGCGGGTTCAGAAGCAAGGCCGCGACCCTCCCGCGCTGCAGCGGCTTGGCCCAGAGCTGTACCCCGGGTTGCGGGGCGCTGGCAAGACAGGCGCCCCCTGAGCCCACACGCAGCAGCCCGCCTCTCAAGTGGAAGACGCTGCTGTTGGAGAAGTGCCCCAGCGGAGGGCACTTGCCGAGCGACACCTGCGCAGACACTGGACCTCTGCCATTGACGTCCCGGTCGTGCGCGGCGACGCCCGGGGTCGAGGCCAGACACTCCGCGCCGTCCGCTGCGCCATCTGGCTTCTGTCGCCACTCCAGTGCGCCCGACGTGGCGTCCAGTCGCCAGGCGCCCGGCACGCTGGAGCAGTTGGCCAGGGCGAGGCCACACTGGCTGTCGCCTGTGCGTGTCGTTGCAGGTGGGCAGTCGACGCCGCGCTTGCCGTGGAGGCAGAGGCCGTCAGGGCTCACCAGCCTCGGCCCATCGAAGCGCCAGCCCTGCACGGTCGCAGCTGCCTCGGGCGCGGACCCCTCAGGGCAAGGCGCTCGGGCAACCATGCGCAGGCCAGAATCGTCAGAGGCTGGATACGCTTTGACGAGAGTGCCTGGGTGGCCCGCCCACTCCTGATTCACCAAAAGAGCGTCAGGGTTAGTGATGGTGGGCCACACGCGATCCATCGCCTCCTGGTCGCCCATGTCGAAGCCGAGAACGAGGGGCGACGAGACAATACACCAAAGACCAAAATGCGACATCTCCTGGTGCGTCCTGAGTGGCTCCTTCCCCTCGAAGTTCCCGATCTGCATCATATCCGGATAGGCCCAGCAGCCTGGTCGCGACAGTGGGATGGAGCGGTCGCTATAGGGAACGGTGCTGTAGATTTCGCCGATCACAGAATCGAAATTCGGCGCGATGTCGCCGCCGCTCCTGTACATGTTCATAGGGCAGTCGATGGAGCCATCCTGCTCGATGTGCGGGTGGTTGGGGCTTGTGTGGCAATCCTCGATGCGGATCGGCTTGCCTGTCTTGTTGAAGAGCTCGGCGAAGCGGCTGACGTTGTGCGAACTACCGCAATTGTCAATCTTGACGCCGTCGAAGCCTAGTGACATCATCCACTCCACGTCCTGCTCATAGTGAGCGTGGCCCTCTTCCATACAGATGCAATTGTTCAAATAAGTTCCCACCTTCAAGCCGTGAGAATGGCCATGGTCCACGATACTCTTCATGCCGTTGGGGAAACGGTGCGAGTTCACCAATGGCTCGCCCATCTTGTCGTGCCACGAGCAGTGCCCTGAACGGCAGTCCCCGATTGAGCAATTTGGCAGGCCTGGGTCGATTGCCTGGCGAGTGGAGCAGTTGCACTGCTGCCAGCCATCGTCCATGGAAACCCACGAGAAGCCGAGCTCCTTGAGGCTCCGCCGCGTTCCGTCCACCTTGCGCGACTTGTCTAAAACGGCGTCCATGGCCCTCAGCATGGCCTCGTCCGTCAAAATGTTCCCGCCGCGCTGCTTCGTTGGCGAGCTGTCGGTGCACGTGTACGCGTTCCAGCTGCGCCAGCCTTGCGGCGGGGTGACACCCAGCCCGTTGTCTGTGCTTAGGTCGGGCGTGTCCTCCTACAGGAGGCTTTTGGACGAAAGATCAGAAATGGCAGCAGAAACACAACAACCAGAAGAAGAAACACCGCTCCCTGACTACAGTAATCTTTGACGATCTGTGAGTATACTCTTCCTGCAGAGGGACGTGCCCGACCTAAGTCTATGCCGAGGGCCCACGGCACCGAGACCCACGCCAGCGGCAGCGGCGACGGCAGCCGGCCGCGGGGCCGCGCGGCCATCGCCCCGCGCGCGGCCACGGCGCCGCGGGCGGCGCGCCCTCTCCCGCCTCCGCGCCTGGCCGGGGAGAGCGCCGCCGCGCCAGGGCAGCGCGCGCCGCCGGAGCCAACCGGGCGGGAGAGCGCTCGAGCCGAGGGGCCGCGGCGGCGGGCAGGTGCTCGAGCCGAGTGGCCGCGGAGGCGGCCACGGAGTCGGGTCGCGGGGAAGAGGGGCAGGAGAGCAGAAGGGGGGTTTCAGAAACAGCTCACGCATAGCTGATTTTCCCGTAGCTGATATTTTCCCGGCGCCTCCCCGGCGCCGGAGGCGCCCATGTGTCGAGGAGTGGGCCCGGCGGCGGGGCCAAAACCAGCTGCGTGCAGCAGATTTCGTAACCCCCCCTTTCCCAAGATCCCCCCCTTGCGTCCGGCCCGAACTTGGCACGGAATCGCTGGGTAGGGAGATTCGCGCCAGATCTGGCGGCCGACGGGAGGTCCGGAGCATCGCTGGGCACCCGCCCGGGCCCGGCGGGACCTGACGAGACGAGAGCAGGGAGCACCGCTGTGGTGTGCTCGGGCGGTGGAAGGCTCTCCGGGTTGCTGCTGGGGCATCGTGGGCCGCCGTTGGAACAGACTTTGCTATGGGTGCCCTTTGGGGCCTCCATGTCTTGCGGCCCTCATGGCGTCTCCTCTTGAGCCCCCGAGACCCTCCAGAGCCCTCTAGAGGGGCCTTTGTGGGCCCGTCTTTTACCCAGCGCGCATCCCTGCAGCTGGCGCAGTGCCTGTGCGCGCGAAGGAAACAACGCTGGGCAAATCAATGCCGAATCGGCTCGCACCAAAGATTGCATGAACGGCTGTCCGATGTAATCAGTTGTGCCCTGGTCGATCAAGAAGGTGGCAAAGCTTCGGCACGCGGAGGATGACAACTTTGATTCGGGCTCATGCTGCAACGTTGCTGGCTGGGCTGTCGCAGCTCGTGCAAAACTGAGGTGGGGAGCGGAGTGTCGGCGCCCACCCCGCCAAACAAAGCCAATGCACGCATGTATCTGGCGAAACCGATAGATGGCCCCAAATATTCCTCGACGTCACATCTTCATCGCCGACAGGGCCCAGTCTGGTGCACAAAGCAGGGCCGCGTGCGCGGAACCACCCAAACCCAAAGCTTCCGAGTGGGGACGTGCCCAACGATTCGTGACTGGCCGATTGAACCAGCTCGGCAGCCATCGTCGCAAGCACTGCAGGGGCGACGCAAGACGCGAGGGTCATGTCGCCTCCACAAATACGCAAATGTTTGGTGACCCGGGCGTTGTGGGTGCATACGACGGTTTACTGATACACTTGCCACAATTGTGGTCGGGGGCTCTTGTATATCTGGTGGGCGCAAACTGATGCATCGTCAAGGCTACACTGGAGCTTCGCTCCATACACCTTGCTAAGTACGACGCGTTTGGCATACAGGCGGAATGAGCAAGAGGTACAAGAGTAAACGTATCGAAAACCCCTTGTTGCCTGCTTCGCCATCGTCTTTATAATCATTGTCTTCCTTCTCTTCCTTCTTCTTCCCTGACACATCCTCCTCATAGTCCTCGTTCTCGTCCGACACTATAACCCACTGCCCCGTCCTCCAGATTGTTTTGTCGCGGAGGGTTCTCCTACGGAAGGCTCTTGGGGGCCTCACGAAAGCCCGCCAGGGGCTTCTTGGAGCCCTCTGGAAGCCTCCCGGGCGCCATTTGGGAGCCTCTGGAGGCTTCATCGGGGCAATTTGCTGCGAAACACGGTCCCCCGCAACGACTGGGTCAAGATTGGGGATTCTTTAGGGGGGCCTATGGGGGCCATCTTTGGCCGTCATAGGGCTCTCTTCGGTCTATCTCGGGGCCCTGTTGGGCTGTCATAGGGGCTCTCTTGTACTGCCTGGAAACCCTTTTGGGATCGTTGTGGGACGATGTTCGGGGCCTCCTAGGCAGTCGCTGACGCCTCGATGACCGAAGGGCCGAGTTTTTTTACCATAGACAACAAAAAATAAGGACACAAACACATATGTTGTTAAATTCGATTGCCTCTTAGGGGTGCTCTTTGTGCCGTCTTCAGGCGTCTGGTGGGTGCTTGGTGGGTGTCTCGGGCTGCGTGGTGCTCTCGTGGGGCCGCTTTGGGCCCGCTTGCTAGACTTGGCAAAAACGTCCAGGAGGCATGGAAATCCCAGGGGGCCCTCAGTACAAGGGCTCATCGGGGCCCGGGACCTCACTATGGTCCCTTGTCTCTTCGACCGGGCCCTCCCCTCTTTGCCAAAAACCCTTGGCTAGGCATACAGCCGGGCCGCTGAAAGACGGAACGCTCAATAAGGAGCGAAGTTGGGGCCCGAAAGCGCCTCCGTGGCCGAGGAGGGCGCGAGGGACAGCAGCGGAGGAACCTGGGGAACCTCGAGCCCCTGCCGAACCCAAGCGGTTCCTCACTTCAGCGTCTTGACTGTGTGCGGCTGGGTCGGGTCGGGCGAAAGGAGGGGATAGCAAAGGGGGGGCTTGAGATCAGCTCACGTAGCTGATTTTCCCGGCGCCTCCCGGCGCCGGGAGGCGCCCCTGTAGCGAGGAATGGGCCCCTCGGTCGGGCCGAAACCGGCTGCATGCAGCAGATTTCGTACCCCCCCCTTTCCCCATATCCCCCCTTTCGCCCTACCCGACTGGGCGAGGGCAGAGCACCTCGAGCACAGCCAGTGCACCCGCCGGGGCCGTGACCTTCGGCCCCCGATCGAGGGGCGTGGCTCACGGGTCCGCCCGCCGCCCGCCTCCGTGGAACGCCGCGAGTGCGCCGAGCGGGGCCGGCGAGGCTTCGCCCGGCGCCCGCCCAGGCGGGCGCCTCGCGGGCGCCCCGTGCGCCGGCGTGGGTCGGGCGAGGCGTGCGTCCGCCCGGCGCCTCGTCGAGGGCGCCCTCGTGGCGGGCGCCGCGCGCGCGGGCTCGGTCGGCCACGGGCGTCGCGCTGGCGCCCGCCCTGGGGCGCCGCGCTGGCGCCGCGTGCGCGGGGCGGGTCGGCCGAGCTGTCGCCCCGTGCCCGCCCAGGGGCGCCTCGTGTGTGTTGTTGTCTGTGTGTTGGTTGGTTGTGCTTCTGCTTGCTCGCCATCCTTATCCCGCCCATGGGCGCCTCGTGGGCGCTCAGTTCGCTGGGCGGCCACACGGAGTGCCCCACTCAGCCTTTGCCACACGTCTTACACAACAGCGGCTGCACTCCATAGCATACGACGCATACCTTACATACAACATGGGCTGCACCGCGTTACTTATACCACACAGCTTGCGCCACATGGCCTGCGCCGGCTAACTTTCGCATACACGCCATAGCTTGCACGAACGAGCTTGCACCACTTCAAGGAGGTCCGTTGGAGGAGGGCAACGCAGGCGCCCCCCTCCAACGGACCTCCTTGAAGCGTCACGTGCCACAGTTGTGGCGACGCCAGGCTTCGAGATGGCGAGGGCCGACGTAGACGGCGGCATCCCGTTTGAGAGGCCTCCTGGGCCTTCTTGGAAGCCTCTTGGAGCTCAGGACCCTCCTGAGCCGTCCGACGGGCGTCTCCCTCGTGGGTCGTCTGGGAGCCTCCAAGACCGACGTCATCACAGTGTTGCAACACCTGCGTTCGGAGCCTCGTCCGAAGTTGGCACGGATACTGATGCCCTGCCACAGTGCGGCTGCGCCCCTCCGCCCCACCCCCCAAAAAAAACGAGGTGCAGCACGATTCCATGCCACGAGAATGCAGCACCGCGCAACCACTGAGTGACAAAGACACATCAACGGTGCAAACCACAGGGGCGTTCCCAGCCAATCAACAGCCGTGCCCGACAAGGGACACCCTGATATGCTGCGACATTCAGCGCGCCAAGAAGAAGTCGCAGGTGGACACATGCGAGCAAGCCTCCACGAGACAGCTTTCCGAGCGCCCTCCTGCCTGACTCTGCTTGCACGCGGGCGCTCCTGCCCGTGAAGGCCACGATGCGACGCTCAGCGGCCTGAGACTGCAGGAGAAAATCGAGTGCCCACATGACCCCCCGCCCCCCGACGAGGCACAGCAGAGGACAGCCCCCCGTGTGCTGCCCTTCATGCTGCTCACCCTGCGCCCCCCCCCGTGGACCAGCAGGCGGAACGGCTCCGGCGACGACCTCGAAGGACAGGTCCCAGAGCGGCCCCGCGTTGCCTGCAGCGTCCAGGAGCATCCCGGTGGGCAAGACAATGCGGTACCGCCTGTGCAGCAAGAGGCTTGCACGGATTCCAGAGGCTCTCCATGCGCGGGGGGGGTGGGGGGCATCTTCAGAACGAAGCAGCCTGGCAAAAAGTTTACCTGGCAGGCCGAGATCAGCTGGCCCTCCTGGGAGGCTTCCAGGCTGCGAACGGTCGCGCTGCATTGGCTTCAGAGCTGGTGCGGTGTTGTGCAAGACTGAGCTTGGCAATTGTAGTTGCCCCCCCTCTGTATGTCTTTCCTCTGGCCCCGAAGCGCGTCCCGAGACCACCCTCCGGGAGTGTCTCAGGGAGAAACGAGGCCGCGGCCGGGGTCAGGGGCACTCTTGCATCCCATGGACCCGCCAACATCACAAGGAATCTGCGCTGCCCGTGCCGCGATCCCTTAAATTACAATCAAAAGCCGTAATAAGGACGCGCGGTAAGGACGCAAGACCCTTGGAAGCCGAAGTTGGGATTTCTGGGGCGGCGGACGAACTCCTCAAGGACGCAAGAGCAAGCAAGAGCAAGGAAGCAAGGGTACCCTGAGCAAAATCGCGCGTCCTTGTTGCGGGCAATGTCTTTATCCACATCCAGTGCGTCTTGGAGTTTCGGACACTCTTCCCAAGAAACATGAGGCGCACTGGATATGGAAGATAACCTGCCTCCAAGAGGCTCACTTGTTATCCACATCCAGTGCGCCTCGGCCTTGCGGCGCCCCTTCCAAGAAAGTCAAAACGCACGGGATAGTTATGGATATAACCATTGCCCGCACGTGTTAGGGCCTTTTGACTGCACGCTGCCTTCGCGCTCCAAGGGTCACCATCCTGCGCCCCTGCCTCGGAGCCACTGCCACCAGGACACCACCAGAGGCCAGCCCTCCCAGGAGAGCGGCCCCCGTCCCGGCACCTCGTGCCGCGCCCCCCCAGGGCCGGGACCCCCGGGAGCGGCGCTCCCAGGGCCATCCTCCTCCTCCTCCTCCTCCTCCTCCTCCTCCTCCTCCTCCTCCTCATCCTCCTCCTCCCCCTTCTCCTCCCTGAGCCTCTTTCCACTTCCTGCAGGACCCCCCGGGAGCCGAGCTCCTCCCGGCGACCTGCGCTCCCGGAGCCACGGTGCCCCCCCGAGGATCGCCCCGGCTCTGCGCTCCCCGCCTCGCGGTCCTGCGCCGGCCCCGGAGCAGCTCGCCGCTCGGGCCCCCCAACGTCGGCCCCAGCGTCAGTTATTAAGGCCGGCCTGTCCCCCTGCAGGGGGAGTTTCGACGAAAAATGAAAAATACCCCAAAAATGATCGAAACGATTCGTCCAAAAATAATCGTCGAAACTAAATACCCCGAAAATGAAAAATACCCCAAAAATTCTTCAAAAAGTAGTCGGGGGACTATTTTTTGAGTGTTTTTTGGGCCTTTTTGGGGCATGTTTGGGGTAACTCTTATGTTTCGTCGAAAATCCCCCTGTAGGGGGACAGGCCCGACATAACCCAAGCGGGGACAGCGAATCGGGCGCAGCTCGGCAGAAACTACCGGGGGGTGCTCCATGGGTTGCGCTAGGAATGTTGCGGCATCCATGGGTAGTGCCATCGGTTGCGCCACGCATGGGTTGCGGCATCTTTTGCGCCATGGGTTTGCGCTGAAAACTGCGCCATGGGCTGTGCAATCCGCAACAAGGGGCCATGGGTCGCGCGATGGGTTGAACACTCGGCGGCTGAACATAAAATGGCATGCTATTGGTGGCGCCATGGGTTGTGCACTCGGCGGGCGAACACACACACACACACACACACTCACACACTGACACACATACAGCGATCAGCTACATGGGCATGGGTTGCGCATTCGGCGGTTGAAAAAAAAGCGGCCTGCTATTGGTTGCGCAATGAATAGCCCGATCGGCGGCCGAAAAAAAAACGACCTGCTAACGGGCGCGACCAATCAGCCAGCGTACCGCACAACAAAAATGACTGAGCCCGAATTTGCGCCGGACCCGCGCTCCCAGGGCCACAATTCCTTCCAAGGCCGAGCTGACAAGGCCACGATCCCTCCATTGCCAAAGGGGTCACAAGGATCCGCGCTCCAAGGGCGCGCATCAATTCTAACACTACCCAAAAGTACCCTCAGTGACTGCTGCGTGACCTGAGAGCCGCAAGAGGGGAAAACTGATCCACGAGCGCCCTGAGAGAACTCCAGACGGCGCCGGTCAGCAAGGCCCCCGAAGAGAGGCCAGACGGCCCGACATGAGCCCGAGAGGGCACGAGATCCACCCAGTAGAGCCCCAAGAGATCGAAGGGGGCTCACGAAGAGAGGGACGGCGAGGTCTCTTGGGCGGCCAGCCGGAAGAACACAGACCGAGTCGGCTGACGACGACGGCGAAGAGGAGGTAGAGGAGGAGGAGGAGGAGGAGGAGGAGGAGGAGGAGGAGGAGGAGGAGGAGGAGGAGGAGGAGAGGGAGGAGGGGGAGAGGCGGGATGAGGAGGAGGAGGAGAAGAAGGGGGGGAGGCGAAGGACGAGGAGGAGGAGGAGGAGGAGGAGGAGGGGATGGCGACGAGGGAACCCTCGATGCCTGGGGCCAGGGGGGGGGGGAGTGGGCCAGGCGGCTTGGACCGAGGGACCTCGGGCCTCTCGAGGATTCGCAAGGCTGGAGCGCGTCCTCTTGCCCTGGGATTCGACACGCCCCAGACGCCAGAGAAGCGCGCGGCACTACTCGCAAAGCAACTGCACGCAAATGGCATGGATCCGCCGCGGGGGGATCCACGATCCAATGTGTCCAATCAAACAGGATCTCGAGCAGCCACCCTACTTCTCTACACCCTCCCCTGCCATTCTCATCGCACTCAGAACACGAACGCAGGGGCAATGCTCAGCTGAGGAGGAGGAGTACGACAGAAACAAAGAGAGAGAGAGAGAGAGAAAGAGAGAGAGAGAGAGAAACTCGCACGTGACCGCCGTTCCCGGAACCCCCCCCGGCTTCTTGATCGCTCTGTCCGCGGCCCCCGGCCCTCCTCCTCCATTACTTTCCCTTAAAGATAACTCTTCTCGGGGATCCTCTGACCCGGGTCAATCCAGACCCGGGTCAGGTCAGTGAGGCCCTGCAAGATCCTGCAAGATCCTGCGCCTAGCCCGGGTCAAAGCGCCCATGGCCCTGCAGGATTCTGCAAGATCCGGCGCTCTGACTGGCCCCCGTTCGCATTGACCCCCATCACTTGAGCCCCGATCCTCCGTGTCGCACCCCGAGGCTGGCAAAGGCGTTTCGCCGAGACTTCCTCACCACTTAGGACCCTGATGCTAAAAACATCGGCAACAGCTTCACAGATGGAGGGCGGGTGTGGCCTTCGCCTCAGCGCCGCGCACATTGGTTTTAAACATTTACAAGACCTTCACGGATTGAGGGCGGGTCGATTTCAAAATGTTGTTATCGCCTTTGCGTTGCGTGCAGTCTTTCTTAAGCAAGTTGCAAGACCTTCACGGATGGAGGGCGGGTCGTTTCCAACATGTGGCTCTCGCCCCAACGCCGCGCACATTCGACTTTAACATCTGCAAGAGCTTCACGGATTGAGGGCGGATCGTTTTAAACATGTGGCTTTCGCCTTAGCGTCGCGCAAATTCGTCTTCACAATGTGCAAGAGGTTCACGGATTGAGGGCGGGCCATTTCTAACAAAATGTGGCTTTCGCCTCAGCGCCGCGCACATTCGTTTTCAACCATGTGTCAGACTGTCTCTGATTCTCAAGGGTAACGTACCAGAATTGTCAGGGAGCAACAGTTACGTTGAATCGCTGTGTTGAAGTCCCAGGAATGGTGTCCTGGCACGGTTCACGATCGGCAAGACGTAACAGTCAGGTTACCTCACGGCGTTGAAATCCTGAGAGTGGTGTTTTGGCACCCTTCGAGATGTTCTCTCGGTTGCCCCCAAACCGGGCAATTCCCGAAGTGGAACCGACCACTTTTAAGGGCTGATAAAGAAGTATCTTGGAGGGAGGGGGTATTCCAACATCGTTGATGAATCTTGGGCTTGCACTGGTCCTCCTCCTCCTCCTCCTCCTCCTTCTCCTCCCCCTCCTGCTCATCATCATCATCATCATCATCATCATCATCATCATCATCATCATCATCATCATCATCATCATCATCATCATCTTCATCATCATCATCATCTTCATCATCATCATCATCATCATCAGAATCACTGTCATCCCCCGCTCCTCTTCTCTGCCTCCTCTTGTTCTGTGTCCTCGTCGACATCGTCCAAATCCTCCTTCTCATCCGCCGAAATCGTCGTCCGCCCCTCCCTTCCTCCCCCCCCCACGCCTACTTGTTGTCATTGCTCTTCTCCTCCTCCTTCCTTCTTCTTGCCCCCCCTCCGAGCCCTATCCCATCTCCCAGCTCTCCTGACCCTCTTCCTCCTCGCTGCGAGGCCTGTCCGCAGCGCCGCTCGGCGATGCCGCGGCCACGCGGAGCATGCCCAAGGAACCCAGGCCGTCGGCGTCCCCGAAAGCGGCCGACGCGGCCTCAGTTTCGAGGCCGCAGAGCAAGGACGGCGAAACAAGGAGAACTTCGGGTTCAGAAGGGGCTCGCTGTTCCGCGTATGTCATTCATTCCATGTTTGCTCTTCTGGCGCTTCCCGCCCACCAAAGGCGGTTTGGGGCCCAGAAGTGGCTCCGTTGCACATACAACGTGACTCGCCGCGATGACCCAGGCGCTGGTTTATGACACCACGCGGGCCGTCCGACCTTGAACGCTCGCGGCTCTCCGACGGCGTAAGCCGTCGGACCTCGGCCAGTTTTCTGGGCCACGGAGGCGCTCCCGTCTTGAACGCCCGCGCGGGGGCCGCCGCCGCACCAACACTGGCGCAAACGTGCCGCGGAGGAAGAACAACAGATCGGTATATATTCCACCCGACCGGGTTCCTCGCCGACAGAAGTTCCCTGCACAGCTTGTCTGTAAGGACTCGATGCATATGAGCAGCGAGTGTATGGTCTGATGGGTCCGGAATTCATGGGGTGTGTTATCCGTAAGGTCTCCTCCATGGTCCCCTGTGTGGTTTCCTGTGAGGTCTCTCGTGCGCTCTCCAGCACGCTCTGCCGTATGTTCTCCCGTATGGCCTCCCAAATGGTCTCCCGCATGGTTTCCCATATGGCCTCCCGTGTGGTTTTCCAGTTGGTTTCCCGTCGGATGTCCTGTCTGGCTTTCTAGCTGCTTCCCGTAGAGTTGTCAAGTCCATCCGATCCCCCACAACAGCTTGTCTGTAAGGGTTCTAAGTCATGTCTCTAAGGAGCGAATCAGTGTACTGCCAGATGAAATCGGCCGGGCGACGGTGGCCCCCTGTAGCACTCGCACTCGCATTAGCATTCGCACCCGTATCATTCAGAGAATGGACAGTAATCGTCGCACTTATACGAATAACACTGGTAGTAGCACTGTTCGCTTAGTTTTCGTGCGCGCATATGCACTCTACTGTTAGTATTCGCGCTTGACTTGGCAATTGGACGTACTACACTCTGTACCAGAATGAGTGTGAATATACGCACGTGCGTCAGTACAGGAAGTACTGCGCGCAGACATATCGGCATCCGTATCAGCATGACAACTCGCATTCGCATTCGTAGCATGAACGATACTATCATAAATGTGGTTCGTATTCTGACCAGTGAGAATCATACACTTTCCGGTGCTACTAGTAGTGGTGGTCGTGGTCGTAGCGGTAGTAGTGGTAGTAGTAGAGGTAGTGATAGCAATCGTAGTACTAGTAGCAGTAGTCGTAGCGGTGGTAGTAACAGTGTAGCAATGACCGTAGTCATAGTAGAAGTAGAAGTAGTAGTAGCAGTAGTAGTAATAGGAGTAGCAGTAGCCGTCGTAGCAGAAGTAAAAGTAGTAGTAGTAGTAGTAGTAGTAGTAGTAGTAGTAAAAGTAGTAGCGGTGGCAGTAGTAGTAGTTGCGATCGTAAGACTAGTATTCGTAGTAGTAGTAGTAGTAGTAGTAGTAGTAGTAATAAGAGTAGTAGTTGTAGTAGTAGTAGTTGTTGTTGTAGTAATAAGAACGGTAATAGTGGTAGTAGTGGTAGTAGTGGTAGTAGTAGTAGCTGTTGTAATAATAGTCGTAACCGTAATGACAGTAGTAGTTGTAGTAGTAGTACTAGTAGTAGTAGAAGTAGTAGTAGTAGTAGTGGTGGTAGAAGTAGTAACAGCGGCAGTAGCAACAGTAAAAATATTGGTCGCAATGATAATAGTAACAACGCCGTTAGTAGTAGTAGTACTAGTAGTGGTAGTAGTAGTAGTAGTAGTAGTAGTAGTAGTAGTAGTAGTAGTAGTAGTAGTAGTAATAGTAGTAGTAGTAGTAGTAGTAGTAGTGATAGTAGTAGCAGTAGTAGTCGCAGTAGGAGTCGTAGTAGTAGTAGTCGTCGTCGTCGTCGTCGTCGTCGCACTGGTAGTAGAAAAGGTACGAGTAATTGTAGTAGTAGTAGAAGTAGTAGTAGTAGTAGTAGTAGTAGTAGTAGTAGTACTAGTAATAGTTCGAGTAGTCGTAACCATCGTCCTAATAGTAGTCGCGCTGCTAGTGACGTTGTACCGGTACCAGTATCAGTAGCAGTAGTGGTAGTACTACGAATAACAGTAGTAGTAGTATTAGTAGTAGTAATAGTAGTAGTAGTAGTAGTAATAGCAGCAGTAGTAATAGTAGTAGTAGTAGTAGTAGTAGTAGTAGTAGTAGTAGTAAGAGCAGTCGTAGTCGTCGTAGTAGTATTAATAATAGTAGTGATACAAGTACTGGTACTGGTATTACCAGTAGTAGTAGTGGTCGCCGTCGTCGTAGTAATAGAAAAATAATAGTAGTAGTATTAGTAGTAGTGGTAGTAATAGAGTAGTAGTAGTGGTAGTAGTAGTAATAGTTGTAGTTGAAGTAGAACTAGTAGAAATAGTAGGAGTAGTAATAATCATAATAGTAGTGGTGGTAATACTGGTAGTAGTACTTTTAGTAGTCGCCGAAGAGGAAGTCGTAGTAGTGGTAGTTGTAGTAGTCGGAGTAATGGGAGAAGTAGTGGTGCTCGTAATAGTTCGTTGGCCCAATGAAAGTTCCTTGAATTTTCGTCGCGTCGCTCGCTAGCGGAAATCGACGGGAATCAAACGAGGCGGAAGACATCGGAAGGCCGTTGGAAGGTTTGCGGAAGACAGCGGAAGTAAATGAAGCCTTGCCCTTCCCCCCTTACCCTCCGTAGAAGCCTGGAAATGTAGTCTTCTGCCGTGGGCCGAACGGGATCCCGACTAGCTTATTCCCCTTTGATATTATCAAGTCAGCTCAGCTGGACTAAAATCCGACACATTCAAAATAGGGTGAACGATCCCGGCATGCTGGGATCGTTTGAAAGTAAGATGGAGCTCTGAAGGTGCAGCATTCGTGGCATGTCAGGGCCGTCTTGACATCATCTTGGGATCATATCTCGGTCATGCTTGGATCGCGCAGCCGTCGTGTTCATTCTGGGGCCACCCTGGGCGTGCGTGGATCCATCTTGCTGCCATCGGGCCACCTCGGCGGCACTCGTGGCTCATGTGTTCGGTCTTCTCGAGTCGGCCTGGGCCGGTCCAGAATCCATGGCGGGATCGTGTTGGGGTTGAGTCATCCCAGGGTCGTCTGGACGTTGCCGTCTGTGGCCTCAGGTCCTCTTGGAACAATTTGCGGCCATGGGGGCGTCTTGGGATCTCGCGCGCGCGAGCGCGGAGCGCGCGCGCGCGACAACTCATGTCGCCGATGGGCGTGCACACATATACTTCTTGCTGCGAGTTTCCAATGAAACTCTTGTTGGAGCCAAGTCGTTGTAACAGTATCAGCGGCGAGGAAGTGGACTATCGGGCCGGGCGAAAGGGGGGGATTGGGAAAGGGGGGGTGCGAAATTAGCTGCATGCAGCTGGTTTCGACCTCACCAAGGGGCCCAATCCTCGATACATCGCCGCCTCCGGCGCCGGGAGGCGCCGGGAAAATCAGCTACGTGAGCTGATTCTCATGCAGCGCCGATCCCCCTGGGCGGCCAGGTTCTTGGGGTTTCGGTGGCGGCCAAGCGCCCAGGGTCTCGAGAGCACACGGGACAGTGGAGGGCAGAGGTTTGATACCTTAGGGAATGGGTACATAGCAGAGAGCACACGCGGGGCGGCGTGGCTGGAGCCCTCTTGGCGCATCACTGGGGCCTTTTCCGAACCTTGCGCCAGGCCACAAAAGTGCCTTGGGTGACGCTTGGGCTCCATCTGAACATGCCGAAGGACTCCTTCGTGGTAGGTTCCATTGGGGGACCCTCTTGGGGGGCATCTCCAGGCCTAATTGAAACATCCTTGAGACCTTGGGTGAGTCTCAGGAATGCCCGAAAAAAGGCCTCCAAAACGGAACCTACTTATGGACACCTTTGCTGTGAGGTTCCGTCAGGGGCCCGCTCTGGGCCCCGCTCTGGGCCCCTTGGGCCCGTCTGAGGACCCTCGTTGGGCCAGCTTGGGTCCTCATTTGGGACATCCGACGGCCTCGAGTGTCCACAGAGGGCCCCCGACAGAAGCGAATTGCCCAGGGACCCTGTGCGGTGACTCCCGCAGGAAGAGGAGGATGAGAAGGAGCAGTGCAGGAGGGGTACTGGGAGCACTAGGAAGAGAATGAGAAGGAGGAGGAGGAGGAGGAGATGGACCCAGCGGCAGGGGGCAGAGCTCCAAAAAAGGCCGCCCACCCCGCCAGGCCAGCGCCGGTCCTAGGTCACCAAACTTCGCGCATCCCGCGGTGCGCGGTTCTCTTCGCGCCCTCACGCCGCCGCCGCCCTTGGAGAAGGGCATCTTCGCGGCCGAATCCGCGACGCGCACGCGATCCATCATGCGCGCAGCCGCCAGTGTTCGGTCGGGCATGTCCTCGTATAGGCGGACGTTGGACGAACAATCAAAGAATAGTCAACATTATCCGGGCGAAGGACCCAACCATATGAAGTTGAGGGTACCGCAATAGTGAATATCTTCTTCGGTGGAGCTCCCTATGGGGCCACGAAGCGCTGCACTGGGCGGGGAGGGAACGCATGCGGGCGGTAGCACTGGGACCTTCGGTGGAGCTATGGGGCCACGAAGCGCTGCACTGGGTGGGGGGGAACACATGCGGCCTGCAGCACTCGGGCCTTCGGTGGAGCTCCCTATGGGGCCGCTGGGCAGGGGGAACGCATGCAGGCGGTAGACCTGGAACCTTCGGTGGGTCTCCCTATGGAGCCACGAAGCGCTGTACTGGGTGGGGAGACGCATGCGGGCGGTAGCACTGGGACCTTTGCTGGAGCTCCCTATGGGGCCACGAAACGTGTGAGGGGTGTGCCGAAAGGGTTATTGGGGACGCATGAGGGCGGTGGCACTGGGGCCATCGGTGGAGCTCCCTATGGGGCCACGAAACGTGTGAGGGGTGTGCCGAAAGGGCATTGGGGACGCATGAGGGCGGTGGCACTGGGGCCATCGGTGGAGCTCCCTATGGTGCCACGAAGCGTGTGAGGGGTGTGGCAAAATAGATTTTCGGGAAGGATGCGGGCTGTCCCGCTTGGGTCTTCGGTGGAGCTCCCTATGGGGCCACGAAGCGTGTGAGGGGTGTGCCAAATTTGGTTTTCGGGACGCATGCGGGCGGTGGCACTGTGGGCGTCGGTGGAGCTCTCTATGGGGCCACGAAACGTGTGATGGGTGTGCCAAATTTGGTTTTCGGGACGCATGCGGGCGGTCCCACTGTGGGCTTCGGTGGAGCTCCCCATGGGGCCACGAAATGTGTGAGGGGTGTGCCAAATTGGGTGTGTGGGACGCATGCGGGCGGTGGCACTGGGGCCATCGGTGGAGCTCCCTATGGGACCGAAACGTGTGATGGGTGTGCCAAAATTGGTTTTCGGGCCGCATGCGGGCGGTCCCAATGGGGCCTTCGGTGGAGCTCCCTATGGGTCCACGAAGAGCGTGAGGGGTGTGCCAAATTGAGTTTTCGAGACGCATGCGGGCGGTCTCACTGGCTTCGGTGGAGCTCCCTATGAGGCCACGAAACGTGTGAGGTGTGTGTGTGTGTGTGTGTGTGTGCCAAATTTGGCTTTCGGGACGCATGTGGGCGGTCCCATTGGGGTCGGTGGAGCTCCCTATGGGGCCACGAAGCGTGCGAGGGGTGTGCCAAATTGGGTGTTCTGGACGCGTGCGGGCGGTGGCACTGGGGCCTTCGGAGGTGGGAGGAGGGGAAGGAGGAGGGAGGAAGGAGGGAGGAGGAACGCGGGGAAAAAAAACCCAACGAGTTGTGACAACTATTTTTGTTTGATGTTCCCCCTGTCGAAAAACACGCCCGACTCAAGATCCATCGTTCGCGCCCCCGCCAGTGACCCAGAGAGCCCCGAGCGCGGTGGCGCCATCGGCCGCCAGGCCCTCCGCCGCTGCCACAGCCCGAGGGGGGTCGCGCACGGAGTCGCCTCGCGGCCGAAGGGCGCGGAGTGCTCCCGACGTCCGCTGGGCCCCGGCGCCCTGCGGGCATCGGGGCCGAGACCGCTCTGCCACTCGGGCGGGTGCTAAAAGGGGGAGTGGCCCAAAGGGAGGGCGAACGCATGCAGGCGGTAGACCTGGAACCTTCGGTGGGTCTCCCTATGGAGCCACGAAGCGCTGTACTGGGTGGGGAGACGCATGCGGGCGGTAGCACTGGGACCTTTGCTGGAGCTCCCTATGGGGCCACGAAACGTGTGAGGGGTGTGCCGAAAGGGTTATTGGGGACGCATGAGGGCGGTGGCACTGGGGCCATCGGTGGAGCTCCCTATGGGGCCACGAAACGTGTGAGGGGTGTGCCGAAAGGGCATTGGGGACGCATGAGGGCGGTGGCACTGGGGCCATCGGTGGAGCTCCCTATGGTGCCACGAAGCGTGTGAGGGGTGTGGCAAAATAGATTTTCGGGAAGGATGCGGGCTGTCCCGCTTGGGTCTTCGGTGGAGCTCCCTATGGGGCCACGAAGCGTGTGAGGGGTGTGCCAAATTTGGTTTTCGGGACGCATGCGGGCGGTGGCACTGTGGGCGTCGGTGGAGCTCTCTATGGGGCCACGAAACGTGTGATGGGTGTGCCAAATTTGGTTTTCGGGACGCATGCGGGCGGTCCCACTGTGGGCTTCGGTGGAGCTCCCCATGGGGCCACGAAATGTGTGAGGGGTGTGCCAAATTGGGTGTGTGGGACGCATGCGGGCGGTGGCACTGGGGCCATCGGTGGAGCTCCCTATGGGACCGAAACGTGTGATGGGTGTGCCAAAATTGGTTTTCGGGCCGCATGCGGGCGGTCCCAATGGGGCCTTCGGTGGAGCTCCCTATGGGTCCACGAAGAGCGTGAGGGGTGTGCCAAATTGAGTTTTCGAGACGCATGCGGGCGGTCTCACTGGCTTCGGTGGAGCTCCCTATGAGGCCACGAAACGTGTGAGGTGTGTGTGTGTGTGTGCCAAATTTGGCTTTCGGGACGCATGTGGGCGGTCCCATTGGGGTCGGTGGAGCTCCCTATGGGGCCACGAAGCGTGCGAGGGGTGTGCCAAATTGGGTGTTCTGGACGCGTGCGGGCGGTGGCACTGGGGCCTTCGGAGGTGGGAGGAGGGGAAGGAGGAGGGAGGAAGGAGGGAGGAGGAACGCGGGGAAAAAAAAAGCCAACGAGTTGTGACAACTATTTTTGTTTGATGTTCCCCCTGTCGAAAAACACGCCCGACTCAAGATCCATCGTTCGCGCCCCCGCCAGTGACCCAGAGAGCCCCGAGCGCGGTGGCGCCATCGGCCGCCAGGCCCTCCGCCGCTGCCACAGCCCGAGGGGGGTCGCGCACGGAGTCGCCTCGCGGCCGAAGGGCGCGGAGTGCTCCCGACGTCCGCTGGGCCCCGGCGCCCTGCGGGCATCGGGGCCGAGACCGCTCTGCCACTCGGGCGGGTGCTAAAAGGGGGAGTGGCCCAAAGGGAGGGCGAAGCAAAGAGCCCCAAACGGACCCTTTGGGGCCCCCCTCGGAGCCAGCCGATGCCCAAAAGGACCCTTTGGGGCCCCCCTTGGAGCCCCAAAAGGACCCTTTGGGGCCCCCCTTGGAGCCAGCCGGTGCCCAAGAGGGGCCTTTCACGGGCCCCTCCGTGGCCCCTTTGCTTAACCCCTAATTTTTGGGGGCAGCCCCTTCTTCGCAGCCGCCCGAGTTTCCGGTTTCGTGCGTGTTTTTTTGTGCCAAATGATCAATTTGGACGCCCGAAATGGGTACTGAAAGAATGGGTAAAATGCCCAACAACCATTCCTGTTCATTTTCAACAGGATTCGCTGTCCACGCCGCCGCGGCCTGTGTCCATTCGAGACAGAAGGCCGCCTGCCCAACAGCGGCCGCTGTTGGCTTGGGACAACATTTGTTGTTGGGCATAGTGCCCATTCTTTCCGTACCCATTTCGGGTGTCCAAAATCAAGGATGCTCCTCGATGGTCCTCGCCGAAGGGAACATGCACACGTCCGAGCGATGCCAAGGCCCTCCCTTCGCGCGCTTGGGCCCCGCGGGGCGCGGCCCTCTCCGCGCCCCTCGCATGCCGCGCCCCCCCCGCCCCGTCGAGGAGGGCGCCCTCGAGCCCAGAAGCTCCTCCTCCTCCTCCTCCTCCTCCTCCTCTTCCCCTCCTCCTCCTCCTCCTCCTCCCCCTCCTCCTCCTCTTCCTCGTCCTGCTCCTCCTCCTCCTCCTCCTCGTCCTCCTCCTCCTCCTCCTCCTCCTCCTCCTCCTCCTCCTCCTCCTCCTCCTCCTCCTCCTCCTCCTCCTCCTCCTCCTGCGGGCGTGACCCTAGAGGGCCTCCCAGGAGTCCAGGACCGAGAACGACCCCTGGGGCAAACGCCGTCAAGCAAGCCCAGGACCGAGACGACCCCAGCAACGAGTCGTCGTCGTCGTCGTCGTCGTCGTCGTCGTCGTCGTCGTCGTCGTCGTCGTCGTCGGCGGCGGCGGCGGCGGCGGCGGCGGCGGCGGCGGCGGCGGCGTCCGTTGTCGTCGTCGTGGGCCCGGGGCCAACGATCAGATCGAGAGCCCCGGGGCGCGCGCAGGGAACTGGGGCCGCCCAGCTTCCCGCGCGGTGCCCCGCGGCGCGCGCCGCGCGGCCGCCCAACACGCGCAGCCACGCCGCCGGCCCGCCCCCGTGGAGACGGGCCACCGCCCGGGCCCACGCCGCGGCGCGCGGCGCGCGGCTATCTTCGCGCCCCCGCGGGTGACTCCTCCTCCTCCTCCTCCTTCTCCTCCTCGTCCTCCTCGTCCTCGTCCTCGTCCTCCTCCTCCTCCTCCTCCTCCTCCTCCTCCTCCTCCTCCTCCTCCTCCGGGGCGGAGGGGCCCGGACGCGCGCACCCCCGCAAAGATCGAGCAGAGGGCGTCGGGAGCCCGAGCCTTACCCAGACCTCCTCACGTCGTGAAAAAATCACGACGGGAGGTTTTTCGCTATTTTCGGCCTCCGGGGGCCCTCGCCGGGCCTCGGGACCGTCAAAAAACGACTCAGGACGAAAAACCGGTCCTGGCGAATGGGTCCAGACCTCTGGGGGTCGCGTCATGAAAAAATCATGACGTCGGGGGTCTGGGTACGTTGCACACCGGTTTTTTCCACAGCGACGCAGATGTCAGGACCCGAGGTCGGGTGCCAGGGCCCGAGGACATCCGGTGGTCTCTGCAAGTCTCTTGTGAGGTCTCTCCAGAGGCCCCTGGAGACATTCTCCACCGCCCATGTTGTGTCTCCCTCCGCCGTCTCCGCCCCCTTCCCCCACTAGGAAACTCCAGAGTCTGCTCATCAGTGCTATCCCGTTTGGAACGTACCTGTACGAGACGCGGCCGCACTGCGCCCCCGCATCCTCCTGCGACGCTTCTCCTTGTGCGAGAGCCCTTCCTATCAAAGCACAAGCTGCTATGAGTCTGTGTCGAAGATTGGCAGACATCCCTTCAGGAACAAACCTCCGATAAGCCGTCTGAAGCGCTCCGCGGGCGCGCGCGGTGAAACATTCCGAGCGCATCTGAGCAGAACAGCTAACTGGCATCCAAAGACAGCGAAATGCACCTGGAAAGCCACAAGCCGATTAGCAAAACCGACTGGAGACTGCACCGGCACAGTTCGAATTCTCATGTTGAGTGAGCTCGCGTAGGATTCCTCAATGACTTGTCTGGGCGGTCGTTCTCTTGTTGCTGGTCTGTGGGGGAGAGGCGTTTCGGGCCGTCTGAGGCCCAATTCCTAGCGACCTGGGGCCGTCTTTGCTGACGGTCTCGCCCACAGCCCCACAGGCGGGGAAGCGAAAGGCGAGAGCGGGAAGGAGGAGCAGGGCAAAGGGAGGGAGGAAACCACAACCGAGAGATGCGATCTGCTTCGAGAGCAGGCAGCACGCGCGAACGCACCATTATCATAGCTCGATGGCCGAGCACACTCGGACCACGACCGAAAAGGTTTGCCAGAGTTAGGTCGGGCATGTCCCCCTACAGGCGGATGTTCGAGGACAAATTCTTAACATATATATATATATATAATCATATTCAAATTATCCCGGCCAAGCAACCTAACAGCGATGTGTAGGAGCATATCTG
Source organism: Prorocentrum cordatum (assembly GCA_963575745.1). Classification (NCBI taxonomy): domain Eukaryota; class Dinophyceae; order Prorocentrales; family Prorocentraceae; genus Prorocentrum; species Prorocentrum cordatum. The sequence goes on along the minus strand of CAUYUJ010015998.1, from coordinate 184,049 downwards.
GAAGCATTCCCCTTAAGATTCAGATGAGAATCCAGTTGTAGAATTCTGCTGTTCTCGCAGTCGTAGTCGCATTCGCGATGACAGTCGCAGTGCCAACGGCAGTCGCAGTCACAGCCTCAGCCTCAGCCTGCCTCAGCCTCAGCCTCAGCCTGCCTCAGCCTCAGCCTGCCTCAGCCTCAGCCTCAGCCTGCTTCAGCCTCAGCCTCAGTCTGCCTTCAGCCTCGGCCTCAGCCTCAGCCTGCCTCAGCCTCAGCCTGCATCAGCCTCAGCCTCAGCCTCAGCCTGCCTCAGCATCAGCCTGCCTCAGCCTCAGCCTCAGCCTGCCTCAGCCTCAGCCTCAGCCTGCTTCAGCCTCAGCCTCAGTCTGCCTTCAGCCTCGGCCTCAGCCTCAGCCTGCCTCAGCCTCAGCCTGCCTCAGCCTCAGCATCAGCCTGCCTCAGCATTCAAAATATGGCCCGGGAATGGAGTTCTGGGAACTCGAAGAGCACGAAGTGGCCTACAGTTGGCTCCGGGCATTCAGCATGTGGCCCGGGAATGGAGTTCTGGGAAGTCGAAGAGCACGAAGTGGCCTACAGTTGGCTCCGGGCATTCAAAATCTGGCCCGGGAGTGGAGTTCTGGGAACTTGAAGAGCACGAAGTGGCCTACGGTTGGCTCCGGGCATCCAAAATGTACGCCGGGAATGGAGTTCTGGGAAGTCGAAGAGCACGAAGTGGCCTACGGTTGGCTCCGGGCATTCAAAATGTAGCCCGGGAATGGAATTCTAGGAAGTCGAAAACCACGAAGTGGCCTACAGTTGGCTCCAGGCATTCAGAATGTGGCCCGGGAATGGAGTTCTGGGAGGTCGAAGAGCACGAAGTGTGTGACTGTTTGCGAAAAACGCATTCGGACACGAGTTCGGACACAGCTCCCCGGGTCCCGCCCCGACCCCCCTGTGGAGTCATCTGCTGCTCTCTTTTGACACCACTAGAAACCTATCAGCAAAAGCTGTTAGGTAAAATAGTCAACTATATTGTCTGACTATTTTCGAATATTCCTCCTGTAGAGGGACACGACCCCGACTTGATGCGAGAGCCGTGCAGAGACGAGGCTGCGAGCAGCCTCGAGCGGGCAGCGGCGGCTGCAGAGCGTGTGGAGCGCGACACCTGGGGCCGCGGCAACCACTTCGTTGTCGCAGGCGCGACTGCAGTCCAGGTCCTTGGCAGCACCGTCAGGGCCCAACCACAAGAAAACCTTCCGCAAGACACCCGGCCCAGAGACCCCAGGGCGTCCATCGATGGTTGGTGTGGGAACTTCACGCTTTCCATGGCAGAACCATGGAAATCCGAGATACTCAGGGCACCCTGGAGACTAGCAGGATGTTTCTTGGCATGGGCCACCACTGTACCCCCCTCCCTGCCAGACCCATTGAGCAGGGACCGACCGTCCCGGCATTCCTGTAGGCCTTCCACGAAATCTTCTGGGAATCCAAGGAATGTTCTGAAAACGAAGACAACGCTCTTAGAACATAAAACAGATGTGTTAAAACAAGACGGCCCCAGCCAGAAGTCTTCCAAGAACAGTTCGTGCAAACCATACAAGGTTCTTGGAACATGTTTTGGTGGGCCTATAGGTAAGCCAGGACGCCTCGCCACTGCAGGCTCACTGCGGCCTGATCCTGATCCCGATCCGCACAAACCAGTCATCCCAAGTGCGGAACACCCTGCTGATGCAAGGCCCGACAGACAGTTACGGTCTCAATCGACCCGCCGATCCACTAGAATAGCGCGCCTGATGAAGCCCTGACTGACGGATCGTAGAAGAAGAAAGAAATGCATAAACATACACTTTCGGAGGTCCGCGCGGATTTCCTGGAGCGGCGTTGGACCCCACCTGGCGGCGACTCCAGCGCCGCCCCTGACGCGTCCGGCGCGCCAAGGAGGGTGTTCCAGCCCGAGTCCTAGAGATCTCCGCGGACCCCGGGAAGTTCGTGTTCATGCCACTTTCCCAGATCATTGGATACCGATTTGTTTTTCGGTTGCGCTCGGTAGCGACCGATCGGCCTTCCAGAACGGTCGCGAGCGATCGGTCGCGACCGATCTTGAAGCAAATCGGTAGCGACCGATACCGAAATCTGAAGCAAAATCGGTAGCGACCGTTCTCGTCGGTCGCGACTGGAAAACTCGAGTATCAAAGGATCAGGAGAGATCAGGAATTATCACAGTGATGGGGCTGAACCGAACGGTCATTCACTGTCCCTGGGTGCGTGCCTGAAGTGGAATTCCGCGATGTGGATTATTATTGTTGGTGTTGTTGCTTGTTGTGTGTTACTTGTTGATTGTTGTTTGTTGTTTGTTGTCTGTTGTTGTCGTCGTCCCACCCGCGACCCGCCCCGCGACCCACCCGCGACCCACCCCGCGACCCACCCGCGACTCACCCGCGACCCACCCCGCGACCCACCCACGACCCACCCCGCGACCCACCCGCGACTCACCCGCGACCCACCCGCGACCCACCCCGCGACCCGCACGCGACCCACCCCGAGACCCCCCCGGCGACCCACCCGCGACCCACTGGCGACCCACCGCGACCCACCCGCGACCCATCCCGCGACCCACCCACCCGCGACCGCGACCCACCCGACCCACCCGCGACCCACCCCGCGATTTCCGCGCCTGCGGCGGGTTTATTTTGCATTCGTTCCAGGTGGAGAACCTGCGACCCACCCGCGACCCAAACCGCGCCCGCTACCCACCCGCGCCCGACCGCGACCCACCCGCGACCCACCCGCGATCCACCCCGCGACCCACCCAAAATTCTCGGCGCCACCCAAAATTTTCAGCGCCTGCGGTGGGCGTCTTTTGCATTCGTTCCAAGAGGAGAACCTGCGACCCACCCGCGACGCAAACCGCAATCAGTGTACAAATCGCAATTTTCGGCGCCTGCGTCGGGTTGTTTTTGAATTCCTTCCAGGTGGAGGTGGAGAGCCCGCGACCCACCCGCAACCCAAACTACGTTCACTGAACAAGCCCGCGACCCACCCCCCCGGCGCGCGCGCGCTCCGCAGAGGAGGGGAGGAGGGGCAGGGCGAGGAGCAGGAGGAGGAAGACGACGACGACAACGACGACGACGACGACGAGTAAAAGGACGAAGAGGAGGCCGACGACGAGGGCGAGGAGGAAAAGGAGGGGGGGACGGATGGGGACGACGAGAAAGGAGGGAGGAGGAGGGGGAGGAGGAGGAGGAGGAGGAGGACGACGACGGAAAGGAGGAGGGGGAGGATCGGGATGGGGGAGGAAGAGGAGGAGGAGGAGGATGAGGAGGAAGAAAAGGAGGAAGAGGAGGATGAGGTAGAGGAGGAGGAGGCGGACGACGACGACGACGATGAGGACGATGACGCGGACGAGGAAGGGGAGGAGGAGGACGAGGAGGAGGAGGAGCAGGAGGAGCAGGAGGAGAAGGAGGAGGGCGCCATCGACAGGGAAGGTGAGGGCCACGAGGTCCGCCGGCTCGACGCCCGCGTCGCCCGCGCCCGCCCCCTCACTCTTATCCGCAATTGCGGGGTGCTACGTAAATCCGGGTCCTCGCCGCAGTCGGTGACCGTGGCGGCTCCAACCACCGCGGCGACCGGCTCGCTGAAGAGGATGCTCGCGGTCCGCAGCGCCCAAGCTCACGGGCCGCCAGGCTTGTCTGTTGCTTGAACCTCTGGAGGTCCCCAGGGTTCTCTCTGGAGGCGCCCCTGGACGCCTTCGAAGTCTCTCGGCACCGTCAATCAGAGAGTAAGAGATGCCCAACAATCTCGATCCTCGCCCATGGAATCCGGAGGAGGAAGATAGGAGCGGAACGAGGGATGGTTGGGAGGGGATGGCA
>CAUYUJ010015998.1:165202-175202 GCA_963575745.1 Prorocentrum cordatum | reverse complement strand
GCGCCCCCGAAGCCACGATCCCTCGTCGATTGCGCCACGTTCGCGCCCCCGAGGCCACGATCTCCCACAAGAGGCCCCGAGAGGCGCCCCGAACGCGCCCAGGAGGCCTCCAAGAGGCCTACGAAAGATACCCCACGGGCCCCCTAAGAGGCCCCCCAAGAGGCGCCCAAGCCGCCTCCAAGAGGCCCCCGACTCAGACCCACAACCAGGGCACGGTGGCGGGAACCGGCCGCCCCCTGCTGGCTTGCCACATGGGGTGCCCAGCGTGCTGTGCTGGATCCTTTCGATATTGGTTTTGGCTCTTTTCCCAGAGAACTCTCCCTGGGGCTTCGGCCGACCCCGCCAGGGTCCTGGAGAAGCCCCCAAACCGCCTCCACGACCGCAAACCATTCTCCAAGACGGCTCAAGATGGCCTCTAAGATGGTCATGTTGGCCCAAGATGGCCTCCAAGATGGCCCAAGATGGCCTCCAAGTCGCCAAAGATGGTCCAAGATGGCTTCCAAGACGGCCCGAGAGAGTCCAAGATGCCTTCAAGTTTGTCCAAGAAGCCTCCAAGACGGCCCAAGATGGCTCCAAGATGGCCTACGACTGGCCAAGAGGCCCCCAAGAGGCCTCCAAGGCGTCCTCCAGGAAGGCCCGAAAGGGCAAACATCAGTTATTTCCCTGAGGTGCTTGAAGGATGTTGGCATGTTCTTCTTATCAACTCTCCGACGGGCCAAGACGGCCCAAGAGGCGCCCAACATCGTCCCAAGAGCGCCCAGGAGGCCTCCAAGACGGCCCCATGACAGCCCAAGAGGCCCCCAAGACAAGAAGAGCTCAAGACGGCTCAAGATGGCCCCGAAGACGCCGAAGATGGCCTCCAAGACTGCCAAGATGGCCTACAAGGTGCCTCCAAGACGGCCACGAAGGCCTCCGAGACAGCGACCAAGTCGGCCCCAGATGGCCTCAAGATGGCCTTACACTGCCCAAAAGGCCCGCAAGAGGCCTCCCAGGCAGCACAAGAGCCCTCCAAGACGTCCTCCGGGAAGGCCCGCAAGGGCCCCCTTTTTCCTCACTCTCCTCCTCTTCCCCAACCTCCTTGTGCTCCCCGAAAGCTTTCCAAAACGATTCGATGAACACTCGTTCCGAAAGATTGGCAAGGATCTGACCCAACCTTCAGCCAGCAGGCCCCAAGACGCCTCCAAAGGCTCACAAGAGCCCCCAAGTGGCCCCGAACACGCCCATTCCTCACTTTTCTCCTCTTCCCGGTCCTCTCCCACGTGTTCCCCGAAGGCTTTCCAAACCGATTCGGGGAACACATGGTCCGATAGCTTGGCACGGCTCTGGCCTCAACGTTCGGCCACCTAGGCGCTTCCGAAAGGGCAGGGGGCGGCGGTGACTCGCCGTAGGCGTCTTCGATAACGCCAACGTTTCAATGTGTGCTGATGACTCCTATCCGCCCCCGCATGCTATCCCCAGATGCGCCAGGGCAGCGCCAAGACGCACCGGCGCGACTCTACTATATCCCATCATGATAAAGAGGGGGCCAGCGGCAGGGGGCAAAGGCCTTACGGAGAATCGAAAACATGGCAAATCGTCCACAGAGGATGATTTGAATCTTTTCGAATATTCCTCCTGTAGAGGGGCATGCCCAATTTAACCCTATGAGCCTATCCCCCCTAACGTTAGGTCGGGCGTGTCCTCCTACAGGCGGATTTTGAAGAACACATACAGCATAGTCGAACATTATGAAACATTGTTTCAAAGAAAATCTTAGATAAGTCGTTCCCAGGCTATGTTTAGAAGATGTTTGAATCTTCCTCCTGTAGTGGGGCATGCCCGGCTAAACCCTAGCGCTACCCCTGACCTCTGGGGTGAAGGCCACGCTGCCGCCGCGGATGAGGCTGCCACTCTCGTTGCCCACAGTGCTCAGGGTGGCCACGTCCACCTCGAGCACCAGCGCCGACGTGCCGTTGGCGTGCGCCCTCCACAGCTCGAACAGCCCCACCCCCGCAAACACGTCGACGTCGAAGGCCAGCACGACGCTCTCGCCCGGGAGGACGTGGTGGCCGGGGGCGGGCCTCGACCTGCCGGGGAGCAGGGCGAGCCGGGACACCGGCAGCTCCAGATTTGGCCCCCAAGAGTCCCAACGCGCCGACTCCTCGGTTGCACGCACGAGTGGCCCCATGGGCATGACGAGCGGCCTCTGCAGCGCGGCTCTCGGGGGGCCGCGGGAGGACGAGACGCAGGCGCGCACGGCGCTGCCGTCGCAGCGCGCTCGGCGATCGGGGGACCCCGGTGGGCCCGCACCAGCGGCCACCCCGGCCAGGGCTCGCCGCGAGCTCTCCGAGCCCTGCGCCCAGCCGCGGCGACAAGGGGGGGGGCGCCCCCGATGTGGCCGCCCTGCAGCCACGACCCCCGACGTCATGATTTCTTCATGACGTCGACCCTCAGAGGAGTCGACCTATTCCCCGGGACCGGCTCTTCATCCTGAGTCGTTTTTTGACCGTCCCGACGCCCGGCAAGGGCCCCCAGAGGCCGAAGATGGCGAAAAACCGCCCGTCGTGACTTCTTCGTTGCTCGAGGGGGTCTGGGAGCGCTGCCGCCCCCTCCGCCCCCCCTCCGCCGAGGCCTGCCCAGGTCGAGCTCCGGGGCCCCCTCGCCCGTGTCGCACGCGAGCGTCAGGCGAAACTGCCCCGCGGGGCGCACGGCCGCGCCCCGCGGCACGCGCCCCTGCACGCCCGCCGCGGCGCCCGCGCTGGGCGCGCCCGCCGCCGCGAAGGGGCTCACGAAGACCGCCACGCCGGTGTGCGCCGCGGGCTCGGGCAGGCCGGGGCCGTCGGGGTCAAGGCAGACGTGGTAGGAGAGGCCGCGCGAGAGGCCCGAGGCGTTCACCCGGAAGGAGGAGGAGGAGGAGGAGGAGGAGGAGGAGGAGGAGGAGGAGGAGGAGGAGGAGGAGGAGGAGGAGGAGGAGGAGGAGGAGGAGAGGGAGGAGGAGGAGGAGGAGCAGGAGGAGGAGCAGGAGGAGGAGCAGGAGGAGGAGCAGGAGGAGGAGCAGGAGGAGGAGCAGGAGGAGGCCGCGCGAGAGGCCGGAGGCGTTCACCCGGAAGCTCCAGGTCTCCCGGCTGGAGTGCGCGTCCTGCGCGTCCAGGGACAGCTCCAGGGGCGCGGCCTCCGTCGCCGCGGAGGCGCACTCCTCGGCCGCCAGGTGCGCCACCGAGTCCTCCGAGCAGTACCCCGACACGCACCGGAGCCGGACCTCCTGGCATCAAGTCGGGCGTGTCCCCCTACAGGGGGATTTTCGACAACAAATAACAAATACCCCAAACATACCCCCAAACAGATAATTATCCCAGTGCGACCCTACCTAGGAGTTGGAGCCCCTAGGAAAGCAGCATTAGTAGTAAAAAGCTAAAGCTAAGCTAAAGCTAAGCTAAAGCTAAGCTAAAGCTAAAGCTAAGCTAAAGCTAAGCTAAAGCTAAGCTAAGCTAAGCTAAGCTAACACTAAGCTAAAGCTAAGCTAAAGCTAAGCTGAAGCTAAGCTAAAGCTAAGCTAAAGCTAAGATAAAGCTAAGCTAAAGCTAAGCTAACACTAAGCTGAAGCTAAGCTAAAGCTAAGCTAAAACTAAGCTACAGCTAAGCTACAGCTAAGCTAAATCTAAGCTGAAGCTAAGCTAAAGCTAACACTAAGCTAAAGCTAAGCTAAAGCTGAGCTAAAGCTCAGCTGAAGCTAAGCTAAAGCTAAGCTAAAGCTAAACTAAGGCTAAGCTAAAGCTAAGCTGAATCTAAAGCTAAGGCTCAGCTAACACTAAGCTAAAGCTAAGCTAAAGCTAAGCTAAAGCTCAGCTGAAGCTAAGCTAAAGCTAAGCTGAAGCTAAGCTAAGGCTAAGCTGAAGCTAAGCTGAAGCTAAGCTAAAGTTAAGCTGAAGCTAAGTTAAAGCTAAGCCAAAGCTAAGCTGAAGCCAAACTGAAGCTAAGCGAAAGCTAAGCTAAAGCTAAGCTAAAGCTAAGCTAACACTAAGCTGAAGCTAAGCTAAAGCTAAGCAACAGCTAAGCTAACACTAAGCTGAAGCTAAGCTAACACTAAGCTAAAGCTAAGCTAACACTACGCTGAAGCTAAGCTAAATCTAAGCTAGAGCTAAAGCTAAGCTAAAGCTAAGCTAAAGCTAAGCTAAAGCTAAGCTGAAGCTAAGCTAAAGCTAAGCTAAAGCTAAGCTAACACTAAGCTAAAGCTAAGCTAAAGATAAGCTAAAGATAACGCTAAAGCTAAAGCTAAAGCTAAAGCTAAAGCTAAACTAAAGCTAAAGCTAAGGCTAAAGCTCCCAGGGGACTGGGGGAACCGCGGGGCGGGGACTGGGGGAACCGCCCGGGGCGTGTAGCACTGCCCGGCCCCTTTAAGCTTCAGAGTAAGAACCCTTCTAGGCAGAGCCTAGGCAGGGAAAAACATATTCAGAAAATAATCCCCAGACTATTGTTGGACTATTTTTTGGCAATGTTTGGGGTATCTTTTATTACTCGTCGGAAATCCCCCTGCAGGGGGACAGGCCCGACTTAATCCTGGTAGGCGGCGCGGCCGACGGCCTGGCCGAAGGGGTCGCCCTCGGTGACAAAGGTGCTGAAGACGGTGAGGCCCGTGTCGGCGAACCTGAAGGGGCCCTGAGACACACAAATAAATACGCACAAATAAGTGTTCCCAATAGTTTACCATATGTTCTCGGGTGTTGTCGTCCCCCCCCCACTGCTCATACTTTCCCACATTTTCCTGGGACTCGACGGTTCGTTGTGTCTGCGTGTTTTTTGTTTCCCTCCTGAGCACCCCGTGGCGTCGGCGGTCCCGTCCACGTCCAGGCAGAGCCGGTACCTGGGGGGAAGCCAACGGGCATGCCGAGATGCTGCCGCGCGTCTCCCCCGGGCCGCCTTCTCGGGGTGCGCGCTGCCCAGTGCCTCGAGCCGAAGCCGGCCAGGGGCCGCCCGGGAGGCCCCCAGAAGGGGAGAAAGCGAGGGAAGGGTATAGGTAGGGGTACTTTTTTTCGGGGCTCTTCTGACCCGGGTCAATCCAGACCCGGGTCAGCAAGAAACCAAAAACTGCAATGCAGGAACCCAAAAACTGCAACGCAAGCCTTCGCAAACCCGGGTCAGCCAATATGCGCGGCCGCCTCGCGGCCACGAGCGGCTCGCCAACCCGGGTCAGCCAGAGGGGGTCTTCGCAGGATCCTGCAGGATCTGGCGCCCTGGCTGACCCCCGTCCGCGTTGACCCCCGTCTCAAGGCTCCCGATGTTTGTTTCCCCTCTGCGAGCCAGGCACCGCGCGCCGAGCGCGAAGTCGGTGGCGTTCACGGGCAGGGCCCAGGCGGTGCCGCCGACCTGCGCCAGGTGGGCCGGCGGGGAGTTGTGGGGCGGCCGGCCCTGGAGGGCACCGTCGCGCACCGAGCTCTCGCAGTCGATGCCCAGGTAGCCAAGGGAGGCGGTGGAGCAGCCGCTGGCGCACTCGATGGCGAGCACCTGGTCGGCGAAGTTCCGAATAGTGTAGGGTGCCTTGGACACCCCCGTCACGAGGACCTGGAGCCCCGCATCACCGTAGCTCAGCTCCGCGGACGACCCGTCGAGGTCGACACAGACTCGGTAGTAGATCCCAGCCGTGAGCATGCTGGCGTCAACCAGCATTGTCCAAAGCCTCCCGAGGTCGTCGATCTCCAGCTCCACTGAGTCGGTGCGGCCGCCCATAGAGGCAGACACCCTACCCAAGGCGTCCGCGAAGCCGACGTCGCACACCGTGGACAAGAAGCCAGCGACTCTCAACACGGGTGTGCCCGCCTGCAGGCTGCCGTGAACCAACGTGAAAGTGTAGTTTTCGGTGGGCCCAGCGTTGCCGCTGATATCAGAGACAGCTCCCTCAGGAATAATGACCTGGTATCTTCGGTTGATGGTCGGCAGCTCAACGGAATAGCTCAGAAGGCCGCTCTCCCACAAGCCACCGCTGATAGAAGCGTTAAGCGTGCTTGCATCGAGCTCCACGTACCGGTTGTCCGCCCATGTCTCACAATCATGGTCCGCACCGCAGTCCATGAATTTTAAGTCGTCGGTGAGCGAGGCAAGCCCATCTGTAAAATACACGTAGCCCACGAAGGTAGATGTAGATTCCGTGTATCCACCAAAATATGCCACCTCGGGTGGCGTTAAGTCTGACGATGCCGAAGATGCTGTTGTGAAAGACCAATTCTCGTATGTGTTCAGCACTGGTAACTCACGATCCTGGTCGTCCAGCAGCACACCCGACACAGAGGTCCGCAAGTAGTAGGTCACGCCAGCCTCAAGATCTGGGCAATTAGGTGCTGCTGGGCAGAGCGTCCTCGGCGTGATGTGAACGTGCCTGCCAGAGATGAAGCTGCGGCTGGCGTCAGACGCCGCAAGGTCTAGGACGTTGACCACGAGCTTTGCCCCGGAGCTGTCTGCTGCGTCCCAGAGCTCGAGCGTGCCGTTGCGGCCGAAGCGCACCGCCTGGTTGAAGGCGAGGATAACGTTCTCGGTCGTCGCCACGTCGCTGTCGCCGTGCGCGGGGTGGGAGGCGGCCGCGTCCAAGGCGGGGCCCGGATCGAGGCCCGCGTCCACCTCGTACTCGTAGTACCCATGCGGGCCAAACCTTTGCACGTCAAGGCGGTCTGCGCCGGGGTCGTCCTGTACCATGTTCGCGCCCACCCTGACGAGGTACCTGAAGGGGCCCCAGGACACACAAATAAATACACACAAATAGAAATATTCCCAATATTTTCCCATATTCTCTGGGTTTCTGTCTTCCCCCCCACTTCCCATATTTTCTTAGGGATCGAGGATTAATTGTGTCTGTGTGTTTCTTTTCCTCCTGAGTACCGCCGGCCATCCGTCGGCACCGAGACCACGAACTTCACGATGCCGTAGCTGAGCTGTGGCGTGGACCCGTCTCCGTACACGCAGCTCTCCGGGGCCACCTCGGCGGCGAGGAAGTTGTCGCCCTCGGCGAGGCAGTCGAGGTCGCCCCCGCAATCGGTGATGGTCAGATTCCCACCGCTGGGGTTGGCCCACACGCGCCGGCTGAACTGCAAGTAGCCGGTCAACACGCCACCGCTCGCGTCGCTCCCGGCCACGAAGACCACCTCTGGCGGCGGCGCGTCCGCTCCGCTGCCGACCGTGAACGCCCAGAGCCCACTGGTGTTCAGCTGCGGCAGCTGGTTGAACTCGGCGTCCATGAGTACTCCAGGGTTGCTCGTGGCCAGGTAGTACGTCGTCCCGACGGCCAGGTCCTCGCAGGTCGAGCTCGTGGAGCACAGGGCCTTCGGCGTCACGACGACACGCGCGTCCCGCAGGAAAGACAACGCCGAATTGATGGAGACCTTGTCAGGAGAGAGCCCAGAATCGAATCGCCAAGTCGACCCAGCGATCGAAACGAATCGGATCGGCGGACATCGGCAGCCCAGTCGCGAAAAGTCGGATCGGCGGAAATCGGCAGGCTGGTAAGGCCTCCGTTGAAAAATCGGGGCCCTAATCAGAATCCGAAGTCGAAGCGGATCGAATCGGAGGCATCGAGATGAGCCCTGCCTTGTCGACGTCGACCACGTCGATCAGGAAGGCCGGGCCGATCGCGTTGCCCTCCTCCCAGATCTCGATGCACCCCGCGCCCGCCGCCACGTCCTCGCTGAAGTAGAGAAGCAAGCTCTCCAGAGCGGTCGCCTGCAGTGCACTCAGTCTGCTGCACTCCATCCGTACGAGGAGGACGCACGACAAGGATGCAAGGGCCTTGGAGGGCCATGCCGACACTCTGCGGGCGGGACGCGGCCGGCGAGGGCGGCCAAGGATGCCCATAAGGGGAAGGATGCGAGGGCAGCCTTGGAGAGTTGCTCCTCCTTGCGACGCGGCGGGTTGACTGTACGATCAGGAACTCTTGCCTGGCGTGTCGCGCCCCCCGGTCCCTGCGACACGCCGTGCCGTTGCCATGCGAGCGGATCGCGTGCCGCTCCTCTCCGCGGGGCGGGGGGACTGGCCATCGCTCGGACATCCATTCCCTGTGTTTTTGTTCGGTTTCGTGCGTGGCTTTTTCGCCAGATGATCAAGGATGCTCCTCGATGGTCCTCGTCGGAAGAAAAATGCACACGTCGGAGCGATGCCAAGGGGCGGGGGGGGGATCGGAGCAGCTCGGGGCGTGGACGGCGGAGGGCCCCGGCGCGAAGGGGCGGTGCCGCGCCGCGGCGCGGTGGGCCGGAGGAGCCGGCGGGGCCGCGCGCTGCCCGAGAGCCCCAGACCGTGCCCCAAACGATGAGGTTTGGCCGACGCGATCGAAGGATTGCAAAAAACCCTTCGGGTTTTTTTGCAATCCTTCGTTCGAGGGTGTTTTTTTGCAATCCTTCGGGTTTTTTTTGCAATCCTTGGTTTTTTTTGCAATCCTGGGTTTTTTTTGTTTGCAATCCTTCGGGTTTTTTGTTGCAATCCTTGGCCCCAGGACCCCGCTCCCCCAGAGCTCGGCCCACGACGCAGTGCTTCCCGTTGTCGGCTCGCTCTCGTCTTCCCCCCGGTGCTGTCTGTCTGCGGGACGGGAAAATGACCACGGCCACTGCTTCTTGTTTGCGCCGCCTTCCAGCCGGCCGAAAAAGGAGCAGTGGTTGTGGTCATTTCCCTCATGCCGAGCTTAACGAAAATGACCACAACCACAGCTTTGTATCTGCTGGCCGGAAGGCGGCAACAACAGAAGAGCAGTGGCTGTGGTCGTTTTCGCGTCCCGTACTGTCTTCGTGCCGCCCAGTGCTCCAGAGCGGGGCCGAAAAGGAAGCGGTCCACGAGATCGCCAAAACACACCGTTCAGGTCGAGCCCGCCCCCCCCCGAATTCCCTCCCGCGCAGCCCCTGCCCACCCAGCCCTCGGGGATCTTCTGACCCGGGTCAATCCAAACCCGGGTCAATCAGGCCTGCAAAATCCTGCAAAATCCTGCACCCAAACCCGGGTCAATGCGAAGGATCCTGCAAGATCCTGCAGGATCCTGCACCCAAACCCGGGTCAATGCGACCCTTGCCCTGCAGGATCCTGCAAGGTCGGGGCGCTCTGGCTCACCCCCGTTTGCATTGACCCCCGTCTCGAGGCTCCCGAAGCCCCCCTCCCGCCCGGCCCCCGGCCTCCCGCCCCCCCCTCTCGTCATGCGTGCCCGCCCGGTCGCGGAGGCGGCATCGCGCGGCGCCGCGGTCGGACTCCTCCTGCCTCGTCACGCTGCTCCTGTGCTCTTCCCGGGCGGGTCGCCTGCTCGGCGCTCCCCGGGAGTGGGTGCGAGGAGGCTGGTAGGAACGAGGGCGGGACGTTGTCGTGCGAGAAGGTGTACGAGGCCACCGCGCTGTTGCCATTGCCAGTGACGTCCGTGATCGCGCCTGCCACGCCCGAGACAGCCCCCGCCTCCCTGCCCCTGCGCACTGGACACCCTCCTCTCCCTCCTCTCCCTCCTCTTCCGCCTCTTGCTCGCTCCTGCTCGTTCCTCCTCGTTCACCCCCTTCTCCTCCCCCTCCTCATTCCTTTCATCCTCCTCCTCCTCCTCCTCCTCCTCCTCCTCCTCCTCCTCCTCCTCATCCTCATCTTTCCCCTCATCCTTCCGATCCTGCTCCTCCCTCCTCCCCACGCCTCTGCACACCCTACCCCTCCACCTCATCGCCCTCCTCCTCCTCCTCCTCCCCCCGCCTCCTCCTCAATTTCCTCCTCCTCCTCCTCCTCCTCCTCCTCCTCCTCCTCCCCCGCATCCTCCTCCTCCTCCTCCTCCTCCTCCTCCTCCTCCTCCTCCTCTCCTCCTCCTCTTCCTCCTCCTCCTCCTCCTCCTCCTCCTCCTCCTCCTCCTCCCCTCCTCCTCCTCCTCCTCCGCCTCCGCCTCCGCCTCCGCCTCCGCCTCCGCCTCGCCCTCCTCCTCCTCTTCCTCCTCCTCCACGTGCCCACTCAACGCGCTTCCTCACTCAACAGGGATCCTGGGCAGCCCGGGGAGGCCTCCGCGAACGGGGGGCCCGACCCAAGGGCGCGGAGC